>CABHPP010130946.1:0-20690 GCA_902168425.1 Peromyscus attwateri | reverse complement strand
TCTCTCTCTCTCTCTCTCTCTTTCTTTCTTTCTTTCTTTCTTTTTTTTTCTGAGACAGGATTTCTCTGTATAGTCCAGACTGTCTTGGAACTCGGAGATCAACCTGCCTCTTACTACCTAGTGCTGGGATTAAAGGTGTGTGCCACCACCACCCAGCTACAATTTGTTTCTTAAGCTGTATCTCAACATAAATTCAATGTGAATACCTTTTTAAAAATCAGGGGGATTTTAGGTTTTTTTGTTTGTTTTTTCAGTGCTGAGAACTGGCTTAGGGCCTTGCACAGGCTAGGCAAGGACTTCGGCTCTAAGCCACATTCCTAGATGCAAAAAGCAGTCATAAGCCAAAGGAAATGGAAGAAGTGAATCAAGATAGAGGATAAAAGAGACCAAATGCACAGGAACTAATAAAAGGAGACCAAATGTACAGTCAATAAAATCACCGTCTGAGGGTGTAGCTCAGATCCAGCATTTGCTCAGGGCCCTGGGCTTGGTGGCCAGCACCCAAAATAAGAAGTCAACAAAGGCAAACATTGGTTCTTCATAAGGCCACTGATTCAGCCCTGTCAAGGCAGATCAGGGACAAAGACTCATAACGGGCCCCTATAAACATTCAAAAGATGCTAAGAGGATTTTTTTTTTTTAACACAGGGTCTTGCTGTGTAGACCAGGCTGAATTAAAACTCCCAGTCTCCCTGCCTAATCCTCCCAAGTGCTGGGACTGTAGTTATGTGGCACCACACCTGGAAAGAAGGTTTTAGATTTTAGAAAGTATGTTAATAAATGTGACAGTGTGCAGAAGCTGGACACATTTCTTGAAAAAGATTTACTAACTTCTGGTAATTCATACAAAGAAATGGAAACGGGCTGGTGAGATGCTTCAGTGGGTAAAGGTGCTTGCTGTCAAGCCTGATGACTTAAATGCCATTTCCAGAACCCACATGATGGAAGGAGAAAACCAGCTTCCACGAGTCGTCCTCTGACCTACATAACACACACACACACACACACACACACACACACACACACACACACCTTCAATAAGTAAATAAATAAATGTAAAATATTTAAAACACAGAAACTGAACACCTATTAAAGAAACAGAAACCATGGTTTAAAGGTTTCACGTGCACATACAAATAACTCAAGCACAGAGGGAATGTTAACTTTCCATTTCTCTGACAAATACTGAAATAATCAACTTTCTAAAAGAAAAGGTTTATTTTGATTCACAGCCCAGAAGCTGTAGTCCCAGGCAGCTTGCTTCTGTGGCTCTGGGGCTGTGGTGACACGTGGTGGAAGTGTTTGGCTGCACAAAACCTCCCAGGCAGCGAAGAAGAGAAAAGGGAGGAGAGAGGGGCCCCACAGTCCTCTTCCAGGGAATGCAAGCCCCAACGCTCACAAGGCCTCCCACTCTGCCCACCCCAAATGCACCGAGTGGAGAGCTCACCCTTAACACGACCTTGAGAAGACATGTAAGATCAAACTCCTGCTGAAGGCTCAGCCGGTAAGTTCTTTTAAACAAGTCCAGATAAAATCAGCCAATTTATAAACAACACAAAATAAGCCTTTTTCTTCCAGAGAGCAGAGAGAGAGAGAGTGCCAGGTGACGGTTGGTGTCACCTGGGAGCTAGAATCACCCGGGACACTGGCCTCTGGGCATGTGCAGACTGTCTTGATTGAATTGAGTCAAGGTGATCCACCCATTGTGGTTTGCCCCGGTTCCTGGGACCGGGACCCTGGACTGTGTGGAAAGGAGGAAACAAACTGAGCACAGACATTCCTTGTTCTCTTGATTGTGGATGTGAAGCGCTCAGCTGCTCCAAGCTCCCTTTGCCTTGAACCCCACGCCATGATGAACTGTATGTTGAATTGTGAGTCAGAATAAACCCTCTCTCCTTTATATTGTTGTCATTGGGGTATTTTAACACAGCCACGGGGAAAGAAAACACAGCTCCCCAGTTCTTTATGAAATCAGCATGAACCCCATACAATAAAGTGTGGCTCAGTGGCGCAGCGTGTCCTGGTGTGCACGAGGCCCTTGATTGGACCGATGCACTGAAACAAAGCTGAACCGATGAGACAGTCGTCACAAGGGAAAATTACAGAGCATCAGGACAAAAATGAGCAAATCAAATTGTTATCGTCCATGATACAACAATTATATTGAATCACTACTAAGCGGAGTTTGTGCTAGGAATACAAAAGTGGCTTAATACTCACTGCCTTTTAGAAGGAGAGAAATAGCAAGATAGAAAACACATCTAATCTACAACCTAATTTTAAAAAAAAAGGCAGAAAGAGAGTATCGGAAGCGCTCCATGATGCCAGGCCCCAGGGCTCACAACTGTCATCCTGGGGCTAACTAAGCCAAGGGGATTGTCTTGATCAACACAGAAAGGTGTTGGAGGGTGGGGGGAGGAAGAGACAGAGACAGAGAGACGGAGATTTTTCACAAAGCAGAAACTTCTGATAAACAGTGATCATACCCAACCATCCAACATAGTTCTAGATCTGTTTGCACCTCCTTCCACAGAGGCAGACCTCTGTCCCTTCTTGGCTATCATTGTGTCCCAAAGTCATGACAGATTAGAGGTGTTCCTCACGTATTATTTTACCATTACGGAAATGGAACCCAGGGACCTCATGCACGTTAGGTAAAGCTGTGCCCCCGAGCCCTGCATCCACCTCTCACAGAGTTGATACACGACAAACAAAAGTATTAGATGTTGCAGGTGAGAGACGGGCTCATGACTTACCCATATGGATCTCCAACCCCCAACCCCAGCCAGGAGCCAGGAGCCCAGGGCCACAGCAGTCCTACTAAAGTAGGACTATATTCCTACTAGCCAGCTGCAAGAGCCTAGGCGGGTAACTCAGGGTCCGGAATCTGGCTTTCCTCAGCTGAGAAATGTGATCAGTGTTTGTCGGCAGGATAATACATATTGAATGTACTTGTCCCCAAGGAACCAGCAGGCTATTGTCACCACTACTTCCATGGCATGCTCCTTCAGATGTGTGCGTGTGCTCACACAGGCATTTGCACACATGTGTACATCCCTAGGTGCCAAGGGACTTTCATCATGAGCCCCAGCAGTCAGGGGAGGCTGTCACTTCCTGGTGAGGTGGCCAGGAATACAGAGAACATAAAGGTCATAGAACAAGTTTCAGACTGAAAGGAAGAAAGAGCAGAAACTAAAGTCAAGGCCCTGGAAGGGTGGGACTTGGAGTCACAGACTAATCTTCCCTCAGGACCTGAGATGCTGGCTATGTCCAGATCAACCCAGGCAGGTGACACTATACAGCGCTACTGAAGGAACAGGTCCAGTGTGTGGTGGGGTGAACTCACCTGTGTGCTCACAGCCATCCTGTGAGGAAGGGGCCAGCCTAAATGCCACTTCCCAGAGGGGAAACCGAGGCTGACATGACGCTATAGCTTGGCCTGTGTTATCGCTCTCCCCTGAAGCAAGGGTGCAACCCTCAGACACCAGGTGGGCATGAAACAACAGTCCACACTCAGTCCTTAGGGATCAACTGCCACCGCACTTGTGACCCAGGGTCAGTCCAGATGGCAACCCTCCAGAAACTTGCTCCCCAGAACCCCAAGGGAGCCCTACCTTCTGCAATTTTGGTAAATAAAGCTATGGCCATTATGTACCCAGGGCTGGGCAGACTGGGGTCGAAGGGGAGGGGTAGGGGACTTTAGGAAGACTGTCCCTCCCTCAGCCCTCCTACCCCGGCAGGAGTAAGGGGAAAACCCCAGTCCCACCGAGACTGCCTGCTGTGACACTGGCCAGGTTCTTCCCCTGGGCAGACCTCCTAAGACAAGAGGAAAGCTCTTGGCCAGGGGCCACAGCAGCTAGGCCACCTTCCTGAGGCCTAGCCTGGCTGTGGTCCCTGACCTTTCCTTCACAGTAAGTAGCTGGGGCCGGAGGCTCCCTCCCACTCCTGGTTTCTTAAAACAAGAACAGGAAGCAAGGAGAGTTGTTTGACCCAACACTGGACGGAAACCCACATCCGCTTTTCACCGGGGAAAGCTTGAGGGAGCGTTTAGAGTGCAAGGGTGTACAGGCTCCAGGCTCCAAGCGCCAACCGCAGCCCAGCCCTCATGGACCAAACGCTGCTCAGAGACCTTCCTCAGAGATATGTAGACGCACCCCCTTGTTCATGGGGGGCTGCTCATCTGGCTGGTTATCTGTGGGGCCTGAGTGCGCATGCACACATGAGCGGACACACCCACCCCACCCCACCCACACCCTAGCCTCATTTACATCTTTGCATTCTGGGAGGATTAAGTAGACACAACATCTCACAGGAAAGAGCAACAGTTGGCCTTAACTCTTGCTCCCCTTGGGAACACCATGTGGAGTAGAAAAGACCGCCCCGCACTGGTCCCTGAGCTGCTGCTATTCCCAGCCACTGCCAAGTTAAATGGAGATGTGAAGGAGGAGACAGAAAGCCTGGGAACTCAGAGGACCAGGTCCGGAGGGGTGGGGGCTACTATGAGCAAGGGAAGTGGGAAAGAATGGATAGACAGATGGATGAAGGGAGGACAGAAGGAAGAAGGGAAGGGTGGGTGAATTCAAGAACAGCAAAAGAAAGCATGCCAGAGCGATCTTTTGGACCGAGACCACCATTCTCCCTGCCGCAGGGCCCAGCCTTGGGTGTACAAAGCACTTGAACCCCCACAGTGGGCTGATATTCTGGGAAGGAGATCCAGATAACTGGAAGGAAGAAGAGGCTTGCCCGGGTTTCTGGGGGCCCAGTGGGAGGCAGGGGACCAGGAGTGACTTCCTCCCACCCACAGCCTGGTCCTGTGGCTGTGTGGTGGGTAACAGAAGCGTCCAGGGGTTGGGTTTCCTGGAAAAAGGTCAGGGAACACCCGCTGAGGCTGCTGTCACTCCCTCTTCCTCCTACCCAGCCAACCATCATCAGTCACTCCACTCACCAAGGCCAGAGCCTGCCATAGAGAGGAAGGTCCTGATAGTTGTGGCACTGGTGCGTGCGTGTGTGCGTGCGTGCGTGCGTGTGTGTGTGTGTGTGTGTGTGTGTTTGTGTGTATGTGTGTGTGTGTGTGTGTGTGTGTGTGTGTGGTGTGTTCTGAAAGACTTGGAGGAGTAGCCTGGCCCTGGGAAGCATTGTGTGTGGCAGGTAGGTAGGACCTCCCTATGGAACCCTGCAGCCTGTTACCCAGGCCCCTGAAAAAGTTCCATCCTTGCTCAGGACAGGCAGGGACAAGGTAGCCGGCCTCCTTCAGTCTGCCTTTTCAACCAGCATTGTCCAGGTGGCCTTCCTGAGCACGAGTCACACTCTTCGCCACACTGTCCTGGGTCCCCATCTTCCCTATGGACACACCTACTCTATTCTGTACAAGAGCCCTGGGGTTGATGTAGGAAGCTAAACACACACGGCCCTTACCTCACAGCCAGCGTGGTACTCACGTGGCCTCTTCACACCCCTACCACAGTCACACAGTCTCCAGAAGCAGCCAGCCGCCAAGGGCTACCCAGCTCACACCCACCTCTTACTCACCGTCCAATGTCTGAGCAGACCTCGGAGTCAGCAGCCACGGCAGCGTGCGCGAAGGTGTCGGGGCCACAGGAGGCTCGATGACGAGAAAGGGCCACAGCCAACACAATGAGACCCAGACCCAGACCCAGACCTAGCAGGACCAGGCAGACTGTGGCCCTGTGACTCCAGGCCATGGCTCAGGGGGTCCAGGGAGAGAGGGGAGGCAGGGGGGCACACAGGGCAGTGGACAGACAGAGGAACAAACTGGCAGATGAGTGGAAAAGAAACTCTCCAGGTAAACTCAGGCAATCAGATAGATGGGGGACAAAAAAAAAAAAAAAAAAAACCAACCAGTGGGTCCAGAGATAAGTTATCACACAGGCCAGACAACTGGGTAGAGAAGATAACAGATAGGCTTACAGATAGGTGGGTAAGCAGGTTTACCAAGGACCAACAGGAAGTCAGCCAGCCAGCCACATGGGTTTATGGAGAGACAGACAACAGACAGACAGACAGACACAGCGGCCAGGCTGCCGCCCTCCTCCAGCGCTTGCTACAGAGGCAGATCTGGCCACAGGTCTGAACTTCCAGTTTTTAGCTCCTACAGCTTGGGCCTGGAGGCAGGCCAGGCATCTACAGGGAGTTTTTTCTTGAAGAGAAGGGCCGGCTGCTGCTGTTAACTCTTTCACTGCCAGTTGATCCCAGGGTCTTTCCTGGTGGCCCCACAGCACCCAGGGGGATCCTCATCCCATCGGGAATGCGATGCTTGCCGAACCCAGGAGAACTTAGGGCACAGGGCTCACGGAGGCTTTCTTGCCACTTCCCTGGCTCCCAACAGCTCAGGGTCAGGGTGTCTCCTGCAGGGTGGGGCTCCATCCCCCAGCCCCATATTCTCAGCTGGTTCCATCTAGGCAGCAGCTCAGTCTTGGCCCCACTGTGGTACGGGGAAGTGGAGCAAGGTAGCTACTCAGGATCATTTATCACAGCCTGGCACAGCCTCATCCATACATGGGAAGGGGGTGAGCAGACGGGCCACACGTCTAATCCCTGGCACCCAGTGCTACCGCATCATCCACCCTGGGACATGGTGACCCAGAAACACAACCTTAGACCTCTAGAGGGTGAGGATGTCCGGTCTGGGTACCCTCACATCTACAGCTCAGAGCCGCACTGGCTGCTAGCCTGCCTCCCTGGGTCCAGTGGTACTCAGGACTATGGCTGTGCTGGTGAGCCTCTTCCTCTTGGGGGCCCGATTTGGGTCTGGTCTTTCCCTGGCCTCAGGATGTTCAAATGGGAGGCAGCTGGAGGAGCGAGGCCCCCACTGAGGTGCTCTCTTGAGCACACTTCACGGGCTTGCAGGGCAGAAGAGCCCTGGGCTGGACTTTCTCTCCGAGTCTCAGTACCTTCCCAGCATCCCTCATTCTCTCTTTCCACTGAGCGTGGCCCTCTCCCATCTCTATACCCCCTGCTTGATACAAAAAAAAAAAAGAGCCAGAGAGAGAATGTCTGGCTAGCCACTCAGCCTGTCAAGTGTCCCATCCAGAGGCTCTGCTCAGCTTGGGCGAGAGATACTGTTTCCTGTAAGTCTGTTCCCACATCTGCCTAGAGGGAGAGGGTAGTGTCTGTGGGAATCTTCCCTATCCCAACTGTCCCCCACGGTGCCATGTCATTCATTGCTCAACCAGGAGCCAGAGCACATTCCTGAGTGTGGGCCAGCCCACCCACCCGCCACAGCCCTCGAAACTCTAAAGACAAAGCCATGGGGGGTCAAGCAGGCTCAAGGGTGACTTCTCTTCCTTCCCATCCTGGCCAGGCATCGGCTGGAGTGAAGAGGCAGCTCTGAGAATTCTCAGAGGATGGCAATCATGCTGGACTGATGGCGGAGCAGCCTGTTCCGGTGGCTCTGAAGCCCTTTACCCAGGAAGCAATGGGGAAGATGATGGTATGGAAAGGCGACTCAGGTCCCCAAGTCCACGAAGAAGCCGTAGGCTAAACCCCATGGGTCTGGGAGAGTAAGGGACGCCTCCAGCACCCTGGGTTCACGGAACTCTCTGGCCAGTCCCATGGGGCATGGAACACTGTGACACACCACACCTCAACACACTAGCCTGCCTTCTCCTCTACACATACGGAGGAATGACTGCCACCCATTTATGGCCCAGCTTCTGCCTTACCCAGGGAACCCCAGAGACACAGACCCTTAGGGCCCAGACATGGATCATACCTACAGGTATAAAATCCTGCTTTCCTGTGGGCAGGTTGGAAGCACCAGGATTTCTAGCCTCCCGGGTCCCTTCTCCAGCCACTGGGCCCCTTCCTCAGAGCCCCCAACTTGTGCTCACTTCTAGGGGCAATATTTAGCTCTGAGGCTGGGAGTGCCCCAGTGGTCCACTTCTATATCTACAGTGTCTCGTGACCTGTTCACAGCCACGAGTCCTACAGACCTTGGCACGTTGGGAGGGGCTGCCCTTTAGGAGTGGGCTGGCTGGTTTTATATCAACTTGACACAAGTTACAGTCATTAGAGAGAGAGAGCCTCAATCGAGAAAATGCCTCCACGAAATCAGGCTGTAGGCAAGCCTGTAGAGCATTTTCTTCATTAGTGATTGATGGGGGAGGGCCCAGCCCATTGTGGGTGGCAACATCCTGGTGCAGATGGTCCCGGGTTCTGTAAGAAAGCAGGCTGAGCAAGCCAGTAAGCAGCGCCCCTCCATGACCTCTGCATCAGCTCCTGCCTCCAGCTTCCTGCCCTACTTGAGTTCTTATCCTGACTTCCTTTGACGATGAACAGTGATGTGGAAATGTGAGCCAAATGAACCCTTTCCTCCCCAAGTTGCTTTGGTCATGGTGTTTCGTCCTAGCAATAGTAACCCTGACTAGGACAAGGAGGGATGCTGTGCCTAATGGCTCTTCTGGGCTCACTCACTCTGAGCTGTGTTCTCCTCGTGGGTCTGTGGGTTTCCTGTAGCTGGCTGACCCGTGTTCTTTGAGAACTCGTCTTGTAAGACAAGCTTGGATTTCACTCTGGGGTCTGTGCTTGGAAACTGATCTCAAGTATGGCTCTGGTCAAGCTGCCATGTTTCTGCCTCTTGTCTTGTCTGCTTCCCTTCAGTTTTACCCTCCATAAATGCTGGGCAATGAAAGCCCACACCTAACCTGGACATGAAGCATTCTCAAGGTTCTCCCACAGCTACGGGGTTGCTTTATCCCAGTTAAACGGCACGGTCGGGGCGCCCTCTAGTGGCTGATACTGGAAGTGTTACTGCCTAGGACAATGTAGGATGAGGACCCCAACTCCCAGGCACACTGGGCTCCCCCCACTGAAAGGTTGAGGTTAGCTCCATCACTAACAGTAGTAAGTCTTAGGATCCTGCCTCATCATTCTCCCAGTCCAATGGCTCCATTTCATAACCAGACACTAAAATCCAAGATATGGGAAGTCCAACCAGCAAGACTTCCTGGAGCTTGGCAGTTGAGCCCATTTATTGTGCTGCCCTGCCCCACTCAGGAGCAGCCTGTCCTCCAAAGTCCCACTCTTGTTCCTGGTCTGTATCTCGTCCTGGATTGCAGGTTGGTCTCGCCCCTTCTGAGCACTCAGTAGCCAGCTGGCTCCCCGCCTTTCCTGGAGTCTGAGGCAGCCGCCCAACCACTGGATGTTTGAACAACGGCCTGAACCACAGCAATGAAGGTGTCGGTGACCTCTGTGTAATGGTTCCGAGTCTTCAGGCCTGCAGCCACCGCCTGCGGGTGTGAGGGCCAAAGGAGTCTCAGCAAGGCCACAGAGGTGGCTGAAACCATCCCTGTATGGTCCACGGGCCTCACAAACCCAGTTAGTGCTACTTCCGGCCAGGTGACCAGGAATAACTAGAGAGAAGCCGCCGCTGGGTTTCTAAGGTCTCCTGGGAACAGGCTGTTTGGCTGTCACTGAGCAAGGGCGCAAGATGACCCATGCTGAGGGCCTGGAGACCACGGGCCTTGGACAGGGGATACTAGCCACTCTTTGCTCTGATGACTCAGAAGATGCCAGTCCCCAGTCAAGGATGTCCTGTCACCCCACACCATCACCCGGCTTCCTCGGCTGTCAGCCTACCTGATCGAGGTTTTTCTCGATTGTTGTGGTATTGGGCAAAAGCTGGTTGTGTAGTCGGGGTTCCTCCACTGCTCTCTTCACATCGTAGCCAAACCACAGGTTGTTGATGATGGCCTGGAGGGAGAGGACAGCCAAGATGTCAGCGTAGCCCCGGAGCAAGGGCAGGGAGAGATGGGGGTGGGAAGGGTTAGGCCAAAGGCATGTACCAGTGCGGTGGATGTGGTGATCTGCGTGCCTCCTGACGCCCCCACTACCATCTGGACCTTGCCATCCTTATCCACAATGATTGTGGGACACATGGATGAGAGTGGCTGCTTCCCTAGGGTCCACAGGAGGAGACAGAGAGGCTGGTTGGTTGCCTGTCAGGGTACCAGCTCCCTCCCAACTCAAGTCCTTTATCCCAAGATTCCCACCCTCACCTGGCTTGATGAAGTTGGCTGGTGAGGGGGATACCCCAAACTGGTTGATGAAGTTGGGCGAGCTGAAGTCGTCCATCTCATCATTAAACAGGATACCGCTGACCCGAGAAAGGACCTTGGAGCCGAAACTGAAGATAGGCCGGCTCAGATAACAATACACCTACAACCCAGCCGTCTCCCACCTGGTACCCACCCATACCAGGCCAAGAGGACCCCCCCAGAAGGCCCACCCTAGGCATGCTACCAAGGTGGAGCCTCTGTTTCCCAACATGAAAGAGGGAGGCCCTCACAGGAAATGAAGCTAGCTCCCAACCCACTACCCCTGTCCCGGTCCGCCCCAGCAGCCGCACAGCCCCTACTAGAGGTTGATGGTGCTTGTAGCAGACACGGCACTGCCGTCCTCCGCAACCACCGACAGGTGAGCAGTGCCCCCGTCATCGGGAAGGTAGAACTCAGGCTCATAGTAGGAGGTCGGATGAGTGGTTCCATCGGAGATACGGGCTCGAAGCTGAGCGGCGAAGAACTCAGAGCTCATGTTGCGGATCACCTGCCGAGACCCCAGAGCTGGCCTGAGGAGGTTAGGAGGAAGCAGGGGGGAGGGAGACAACAGGGCTGTCCCAGCAAGTCTCAAGAGGCCCCAGCCGTGGATCTGACCACAACTTACCTCTATGCTAAGCCAGGACTTCCCCAGGACCAAGGACAGCACCTCCTAAATTCCTGTCTGACACCCTCGGTCACCTCCAGCTGACGTCTGCCCATCCCCCAAGCCTCTAGACTCTTGCCCTGATCTTACATGATTTGTGCAATTATTTATGGAACGTGTGCCACATGCTCAGAGCTGAGGAACCAACAGGGAAGAGACCCACAGGTCTTGCCTCCCTAGCAGGCAGGAAGAATCCTGGAAATGAGGGGCCAGAAAACAGGGGTGGGAAAGGGGGAAGCTGAAGGCATTTTGGTGGAAGTGGTACCTTAAATAAACCCAGAATGAGGCCTAAAAGGTAAGTACAAAGGCCCTGGATAACCGAGAATGAATGGGATGAGGAGAGAGGATGCTGGCTAGCATGCATCCACTCTGTAAAGAGTCTATAAAGAGTGGTTTGGCTTTTGCTATGAGCCACATACAAGCTTGGAGTAGAGGAGTAAGCAGGTTGGGAAACATTTACATAGAGTCCCTCTGGGGGCCATGGAAAGGCTGTGGACAACCAGACTGAAGATGAAGATGTCACTGTGGGTGGGAGAAAAAGAATAGAGGATGTCCTTGAGGTCTTTGGCCTGGAGTTGCCATTAACTGGGAAAGTAAGTGCTAGAGAAGGAGCAGATGTCGGGGCAGTGAGGGACCTGCTTGCTTTGGGACACACTCCCCGATACACAGAAGAACATGGCTTGGGAGGATGGGACCATGCCCACAGGTTCATGTGTGAAATTTACAGGCAAAGACACAAACACAGCGTGGGCACACGATGGCTGCTGAAGGCTAATGCCGAGAGAAGATGAGGAGGAAGAGGAAACGAAGGGGCAGCCAGGAAGAAAGGGACCCTGGGACCTGTCAGGTTTAGGCTAAAGGCCAGTTAGGCCATTCCCCTGTAGCAGCCTTTCCCTGTCTTCGGAGCTTCACAGCTGTTGACAAATCCCCTATTAAGGGTCTGTCTGTACATCTGTAACAGGCTCCCCAGGTATCCCAGCTCCAGGAATGAACTGCTAAATCCCAGACCACATTCAGTAAAGGCTGTCCTGTGGCTCTTCCTGGCTCCACCCACTAGCTGACTCTGGGATCCCTGTGGCTACAGGGCAAGGCAGACACCCCACCTGCCTGTGAGTCTGTAACTCTGAGGTACTCCCCAGGTCCCCAGGTCCCAGAAGGGCAGGGGCCATTCCCACTCTCCCAGTGACAATTTACAGACCCCAGGCTAACAGACTCTGGAACATCCTAGGCCTACTGATAGAATGGTTCATCTTAACTAACTGCATCCCTCCTCCTCCTCCACCTCCACCATAGTATCTAAGTCATACATTAACAAGATTCCTTCCTCCCTTCCTCACCATGCAAGACACCCTGTCCGCCTCCCCCATAGCCCTAAAACATTCTTGTCCGAGCAGTCTCAAATCTTCTCTTTTCTCTTCAGACCCCTCCACACTCTCACTGGCATCAGATAAATCTTATGGCCTCTCGGGGGCATGGTGGCACATGCTATGAATTCCAGCACTCAGAAGGCAGAGGCAGGTGGATCTCTGTGAAGTCAGGTTTTGTCGCAGCAACAAATATGGTCTACCACAAGAGGCCCCATGGCAAAGTGTAAGGTGTGATTTGGTGAATAATGCACCTAAAAGACACTGAGACCCTGGGGTCGGGGTTCCACCACTGGCAGATAATGAGTCGTGTGATCTTAATGCTGGGCTTCTCACTCAATGGGTGAAGCCCTTGCTCTTAGGAAATACAGCCTGGACTGTGGCGTTGGTGACCCGTTCAGGAAAGCGAGGATGGGGATAGCAAACGAGGTGGTAAAGAGAAAGGAAGGACTTATAGCAAAATGCTCACAATCAAGTAGGGGCTCCAGGGAAAGCACACAGGTGCACACTGATGTTTTAGGTTGGTTTGTCTGTGGGTGCAGTTTTGCAAAATGAAACTGGGGCTAGGCTCGGTGGCTTGAGTCTGTAACCCCGGTACTAGGAGGCTGAGTCTGTAACAGGGTTGCCTTGAACTTGAAGCCATTTTGGACTACAGAGTGAGGCTCTTTGCCCACCTAGTTTTAACCCCTCATCATTCCTGAGGGATGCAACCTCTCCATTCATTCCTCTCTTCTGCACTGAGCACTCTAGAATCTTCTAAGCCAAGGGCCCAAGCATGGGTAAAGGATCTGAAACAAGATCCTAGGTCTTGAGTGGAGGGCTTGGGGGGTGATAACGACACACCAATTATCCATTCTCAAATCTGTTTTCCTCAGTTTCCCTCACACTATGAGCTCCACAAAACGGAGGTCAGGGTATAGAGTAACAAGTCTACCCTGAAATCAAACTTAGTTGTATTCATGGGTTCGGAACGCATGCATAAGGCTGGGGGTGGGCTTTCCGAGCTCACCCAGTGCCCCTTTGGCAGATCTCTTACCCACTGTGGGATAGCCCCTTACCTGAGACACATTGACAAACTTTGGGTCACCAAGCATGGTCCTCTTGGCGTAGGCAAACCGGAAGGCCTCCACGATACGGTGATATGTCAGCGCCTTCTCTTCAGGGGTTGCCACACTCTTCGGAGAGAAGTTGTATCCTGAGTGGTATCCAAGCACACATTGGCAGGCAATTAGGGCCTGGAGGGGCTCAAGGGGTTAATAGATCTCTGAGCCATGTTCCCCCACACTCTGCCTTAGGAAAAGAAATACATAATAACCAACAGCAGTGGCCATTTAAGAAGGATGTGGTCAAGACAAGGGCATACCAACATGGACATGACAGGTACATTTTGGAGGTCCCAAGGTCTATAGGTTTCTTGAAGACCACTTAGATTAGCCAGAAATACACTCTGGGCGCGGCCTCTGCCACATTCTTCTTCTTCCTGAACGTTTTTCCTCTTCCAGCTACTGTCACCCCTTCCCACCCCCCATGGGGAGCCCTGGCACTCAACACTGCTCCAGGAGGCCACAGCCATGAGGCCAGGCAGACACTCTATCAGTTCACTGACGGAAAGACAGAGGGCAAAGCGACCCAGCAAATACAGAGTACCAGGAAGGACACTCTACGTCCCGGCTCCTTAGAAGGGCTAAAGAGAGAGATACCTCACCTTTGAGGATGTTCAAGATGAGAACCAGCACCGGCCCGCTGAGTGGGGCACTGGGCACATACAGTGTCGAGTCCCCAAGGCTGATGCTCATCGGGTGCTCAATCAGCTCCGCACGGTAGTCATTCAGGTCCTGGACCGTCATAATGCCTCCTGCCGTGGGGACAGTGGCTCAGTGGATGCGCGTTGGGATTGTACCATGGTTGGGGACAGGTTTGCCACTGGGCAGAGTATAGGGTGAAACCAAGAAGTATGGCCAAGGGTGCACTATGGGATCAGGGCTGTTTAAAAAGGAGGTTGGTCACCATTGAATAGTAGCACAAGTGTGTACCATAGTGAGGAGACGGTCTATACCATCAGAAGGGACCACGATGCCATCAGACTGGTAGCCCTGACCATCACTGGGAGCCCTAGGCACTAATGGTGCTTACCACTTATGCCGGGCCCAAACAACAGCCTCCTAACCAACCTTCTTTCATCTCTGCAGCCAGAGGTTGTGGTGATAGTTTGGTGTAATAAAACTTGCCTAAAGATCAGAGGTTGAAGCCAGCCACAGAGTTAAACATAGAGGTCAGGCAGTGGTGGCACACACCTTTAATCCTAGCACTCGGGAGGCAGAGATCTGTCTGGATCTCTGTGAGTTCAAGGCCACACTGGGCTACATGAGACTGATCCAGTCTAGGAGAGAAACAGAGCCAGGCGGTGGTGGCCCACACCTTTAACCCCAGTATTTGGGAAGCACACACACGCCATTAATCCCAGCACTAGGAAGGTTGAGATAGGAAGTAAAATGGCTGGGTGGAGAAAGGCATATAAGGCGTGAGGAGACAGGAACTCAGAGCCTTTTGGCTGAGGACTCAGAGGCATTTCATGGAGTTGGCAAGGTGAGAAGTAGCTGTTGCTTGTTCCTTTGTCTCTCTGATCTTTCAACATACCCCAATATCTGGCTCCGGGTTTTTATTATAAGACCATTTAGGATTCATACAACAAGAGGTCTTTCCCAAGTGTAGACTACCGTGTCTTCCATCCCACCCTTCCCAGGCCCCTCCCTCATTGACAAACAAGCAGATGGGAGAAGACTCCCGATTCTCTGAGGAACTGGTGCTAAGTAGGATTTACAGCCGTAGATGTCAACATGCTAATTCCCCCACTTCATGAAACAGGACAGAAGTAACAGGGCCACAGCCAAGCCCTCAGGCTGCCCCCCCCCAAAGCCCCTCTAAGAGCCCTCTCAGAAATTCTTCCTGGGACCTTGTAACCCTCCCAGTGAGTCAAATCTTCCTTCTTCCCCTTAGCCCACGCTCTTCTCTCTCTGCCTGACATCCATTGCCGCTTATTTCTCACGGGCCATCCTCCCAGATCCTCCGTCTAGCTCCTCCTCAGCCCCAAGGGCTCCTATACCTTTACTCACGCTCTAGGGGATTTCCTGTGCAGCTCAGCCTCTAGGGATGAGCCAGGAGCTATGGATCCAAGTGGCCCACACTGACCCTCCCCTGCCAAGTGCTCCCTGAGGACCCAGACGCCAACCTAGGCAGGGAGCACCTCAGAGCCTGGGCCCCTCTCAGTGCTCCTGCTGTGGAGTTCCTCACTGGAGCCCACTCACCAGCCTCCTGGATGTCCTTCACAATCTGGGCTGTCAGGCTCCCGTTGTAGAAGGCCTGGGCGCCTTCCTGGGCCAGGACCTGCAACGTATCAGCCAGCCTGGGCATAGTCACTGTCTCGCCCTCCCGAAGCACCTTCCCTTGATGGCAGAAGACCTCGCTGGGGCAGAGAAGACTCACGTGAGGCATCAGATGCGGAAAACTGGACCTGTCATACCTCACACCCACCCCTCACCCTTTGGTCCTCAGGATGTAGAGTACAAGTACAGGTAGAGCCTGTCTGTGGGGGGCTGTCCTCTCACTTGGGGTTTCTAGTGTCCCATCCTGCTCAGACCACAGTGTTCGCTCTAAACCAGGTTCTAAATGTGTCTACACACACACACACACACACTGAGAGGTTTAACAACTTAACCCTGCTGAGTGGCAAGCTCCTGAGAGCAGAGCACAGAGCTCCACCAGCCCCGCCCTCCAGGCTGGGTCACTTAGACATGAGGTTGCTCACCACAAGGCAGGTGTCTGTTCAATGACGTCCCGTTTTCTGTCCAGGGCCATTGCCAAGCCCTTGCCCACAGGGAAGCCATAGCGGGCCAGCTCAATGCTGGGCTGGAAGAGGCGAGCCCAGGGTAGTCGCCCATGCCGTTGGTGTGCCAGCTGGTAGCCACTGATTTCACCAGGAACTGCCACTGAAAGGCCACCTAGGAGCCAGGGTTGAGGGCAGCAGAGTTTGAAAGACAGACAGACAGACAAACAGAGACAGAGAGATGGAGAGAGTTAGTGGCTGAGTCTGGTCATTGCTACTAGGTCATTGCTACTCTGCTCCTAGGAGGCTGAGGCAGGTGGATCTCTGTGAGTTCAAGGCCATCCTGGTCTACAGAGCAAGTTCCAGGACAGCCAGAGCTACACAGAGAAACCCTGTCTCGAAAAACCAAATTAAAATAATAATAATAATAATAATAATAATAATAATAATAATAATAATAAGGAAAGTGAGCAAAGGGCTGGTGTGGTTACTCTGTAGTAGAATGCCTATCTGGTTTGTTCCCGGAACCATATTAAAAAACCACCACCAGCAGCGGCAGTATTCCAGGCACTCTCCCTGGCCCATTTAATGCTGGGTCTAGAGCAGCTTGGAAGGAAAGGGATTTGTTGCTAGGGATCAAACCCAGGACCTTACTGAGCTACATCCCCATCCTAAGCAAAGAGAGATTTAAGATCACAGCCGAGCGCCACAGGCAAGAAGTGTTGACCAAACACTTCTCATAGGGTACTGAACGAGGAGCAGGCAGCTGTGCACTAAGGTGTGCTGGCCCAGATGAGTGGATGTGTCTTCCATACTCAAGTTCCCGTATCAGGCCTACGGTTGTACGTAAGACTTGGGGAAAGCCAGACCCCTCCCAACTCTCAGTCTGAGTTACCCTCTGTCATTCCTGTCCCAGACAATCCCTGGGCTCTTCTAGAATATAACAAAGTAAAATCAGCATGAGATGGGCCAGCTCTGTGGCAAGAGCCATGTGCTGGCTAGTTTTATGTCAACTTGACATAAGCTAGAGTCATCAGAGAGGAGGGACCCTCGACTGAGAAAATGCCTTCCATAAGATCGGGGTGTAGGCAAACCTGTAGAGCATCCTCTTACTTAGTGACTGAGGTGGGAGGGCCCAGTCAATTGTGGGTGGTACCACCCCTGGGCTGGTGGTCCTGGGTTGTATAAGAAAGCAGGCTGAGCAAGCCATGGGGAACAAGCCAGTAAGCAGCACCCCTCCATGGCCTCTGCGTCAGCTCCTGGCTCCAGGTTCCTGTCCTCACTGCTTTTGATAATGGACTGTTATATGGAACTGTGAGTGAAATACACCCTTCCCTCTCCAAGTTGCTTTTGGTAATGGTGTTCATCACAGCAATAATCAAAACCAAGATACTCCTTTCTACTACACAGCTCAGAAGACCTGACATCTGGCACACAATCCATCCCAACTTAAAAGCGATCTTCACTGGGGGTTGGTGAAGTCGCTCCGTGAGAGAACACTCTGCCCAGCATGCATGAGGTAGCAGGTTTGATTCCCAGTACCACAAACAAAACAACAACAGACACATAGGTCACCCCTCTCCTGAGCTCTCCGGTCTCACACCACCCTGCCTGTGAAGCTCACGGGTGACCCTGGTGCTGCCGGACCCAGCATCCTGCTCAAGTCTTGCTGGGTTATGACTCTTCTCAGCCACCTACGTCATGCCTGCCCGTCTTCCCTCCCCTAACATCCACTGGGTCTCCTGAGACATTACCTCTTTCTTAGTGATGCCTCTCAGCCCTGGACTTGAGCTTCTACTGACACCTCTCCTGTGTATCCTCTTGCCCAGACCGTTTTCCTCATCAGCAGGTCCCAGTACCCACCTACCCACAGGAAGCAAGTGCTTCAGACTTCACACACCCGAAACAACCATTGAAACCTACTCCCCAACATCCCTGTCTGGAGAGTTTCTCTCTGGGTCCCGCCAAGCCCCGGCAGTCACACAGCCCACTTATAAAATAATCGCTCAGACGCTTATATTACTTATAAACTGTATGGCCGTGGCAGGCTTCTTGTTATCTAGTTCTTCTATCTTAAATTAACCCATTTCTATTCATCTTTATCTTGTCACGTGACTCGTGGCTTACCGGTACTTTACATCCTGCTTCTCATTGTGGCGGCTGGCAGCGTCTCTCTGCCTCAGCCTTCTACTTCCCAGAATTCTCCTCTCTTTGTCCCGCCTATACTTCCTGCCTGACTACTGGCCAGTCAGCGTTTTATTTATCAATCAACCATCCATAGCACCTGTCCATTTCTCTTAGGGCTGCTCTGTCCACTCAGGCACAGACCAAGGACCATAGGGGGTCACTCGGGTTTCCTGTAATCGCATATCACCCAAAGAGTTGACAGATCTTGACTTCATCTATGTGTTTTTAGCTCTGACCAAAACACCCTGGATTATTGGGGTAACTTTCTAACATGTCCCCACTGGTTCCCTGCACCTTACAGAGGGTTGTAGGGGTCCTAAGGCTTTAGGGGTCCCATCACTTAGGTGTATCCTCCTCTGCTCAGACAAGAGACAGGGGCATCACAGTAGCCTATAAGGCCCCTAGCCAACACCATATTCCTCCTCTCAGGCCACTTGCTCCCTGGGTCTCTGCAAGGCTTAATCTTCATCCCTCCTCCTGGGTCCCTCAACCTTTCCCACCTTTCCTGAGACACCAACATGACTCTTCTCACCCCACACCTCTGAGTCTTTGCCCAGATGTCTCCTGCCCTGAACACTCTACCCTTTCCCCCCCACACAATGTAAATGACTCTGCCATGTGTTCAGTGCTCCTTGCCACCCGGAAGGGCTCTGGTCCTGGCTATGAGTGGCATCGATCGTCTCTGCTTCGTGAACAGTACCCAGCGCTGTAAGAGGTTTCAATAGCCCTGGTTAAAGAGTGAATTCTAAGCACCCATAAGCATTCTCATACTCAAGAGGTTTCATTGCTATACATCCTAAGTTTCTCAATGAATGTGAAGTCAAAGATAGTTGTGAGGGGAGGAATCCAAAGAGGCCACACACAGGGCATCGCCCAAGAATCTTCTTCCTGGGTGTCACACCTGCCCCCATGCCTCCACCTTCTTATTCTGCAATCTACTGCAGCTCTTCTGAGTAGTGACTCCAAAGGGAATACTGGCTTCCACTCACCTGCCTGGGGAGCTTGAGAATCCCTTCCCCATTTAAAGCCTGGTTAGAGAAGAGAGACCCCCACCTGTACCCAGAGAGCTGTTTCCACAAATGGACAAATAATTGAATGAATTTAATGTCTACTATTAAAAACACAGGATTGAGACAGCCCAGGTTCCACCCTAGCTCTACCATCTACTAACTCACATGGTTTGCAGGACCTCACTGGGTTTTACCAATCCACCTGTTGGACAGGAATAAACATGGTGTCTTTTTCCAGCCCCAGGGGTATAGGGAGGATACGAGAGCCTCATCACCAAAAACCACTGGGCAAGGGGGCAGTCCCCGTGACCCCTGGGAAGTGTGAGCTATCTCTCAGTATCCAGAAGCCCCCAAGAATACCAAACTACATGGATGCCTGCATCCCTTAAATGAAGCATCCTCCTGTGAATTTAATTGTCTGGCGATTGCTCACAGTCATTATTGCCCTGTAAAGCCTATGTAACTAGCTGCCCACTTCACCACGTATGGAGTGTTGATAAGGAATAAAGTCTGGGTGTGTTCAATATAAAAGTAATTGAGCTTATATAGAGATTTATTTATTTATTTTTAAGTGTATGCATTCTTGGCCCACATGTATGTGTATGTACCATGACCTGTTATATGACTAGGAGGGGATCAGAAAAGGGCATCGGATTCCCCTGGACTGGAGTTTACAGGTGGTTGCAAGCCACCATGTGGGTGCTAGGAATCAAACCAGGTCCTCTGTGGACACCAGGAGTCCGCTGTGATTATCCTCTCCATGTACACACACAAGTGGCCCAGTGCAGGGCTGAGAAGAAATAAAAGAACCTACCCCTACCCTCACGATGGTGATTAAGCACCCATTATAGGAGGGTGTCATGGGTACCAGAGCTGTCCCCAGGCCTCACACAGGTGCGTGTGCCCTGTGAGCGCATATCCATACCTGTGGCCCATATGACAGCTTACCTTCTTCAGAGTCCTTCGAGTTGTTGAACATGCTGGCATTGGCCAGTCTGGGAGCCACCTCACGGGCATTGATAACCTCAGCTTTCCCTATGAAAAGAAACATGTTGGCAAGCCCCTCCTGTCAAGGGAGCCCAGCGGTCACCCAGCTACACTGCTCTAGTCTGACGTAAGTGGGATGGACCAAGTCACTCGCCCTCCTCACCCTGGGCACTCACGTGTGGTGCTGTTATAGATGGTGAAGAACAGGCCGCCCCCGATGCCCATACTGTGGGCATTCATGAGCCCCATACACAGTAGGCTTGCGATGGCTGCATCCACCACGGAGCCACCCTCCTGTAGCACATCCCTGTAGGCAGCACATAGGAAGGTGAGATCCTGAGGGTTTCTTCCCAGTCTTTCAGGAGCACCCTGCCACCCTCTCTGGTCACCCTGCCCAAAGGAAGACAGAAGAAGAGCAAGCCTACACTAGATCTTTCTGGTTTGAGACAGAATCCTGCTGCATCCACTCACTACGTAAGCCCAAGCTGCCCTCCAAACTCTCAGCCTCCTGAGAGGAGAGGTGAGCTGAGCTGCTGTGCTCAACGGAGCCAGGTTTTCCATTTCTTTGTTCGTTCTTTTTTTTTTTTTTTTTTTTTTTTG
>CABHPP010130945.1:23050-36483 GCA_902168425.1 Peromyscus attwateri | reverse complement strand
CAGAATTAATAAATACCCCACTGTGGGGACCAAACAACCTAAGGGAGAACAGTTTCCTTGGTGAGTGGTGAGGACTGTACTTTTTGGGTATAAGGACAACTGTTTAGAGTGAAGCTAGGCATTAGGTTAGTTTAGTAAAGTGGTGGTTGTAAGTTCTCCTCCAAGATCTGTGGCTTCACTAGTCCTTCTTCATTGTCAAAGTTTCCCGTACTAGGCACGGTTCCCTCTTGTTAAACAGGTCTTAAGACCAATTAAAGAGCAGCTGGTTACTGCTGAGGTTTGTGTGTCACCGCTGCGCCCTTAAGGATACTGTGTCATGTTGGCTGTTGTGGTGGTTCATAGGCGTCCCCGCTGGGTAGGACTATTGACTGCTCCTGTCCTTTAGAAGTTTGCATGGTGCCCCCTTGTATCATGAAAGCTAGTCATCAGGGTGGAGGCTTTCAGGACAGATCCAGCCCAGGGGCCCTCTGGGCTCTGTGTCTGAAGGGCATGGTGTCTTCAACAATGGGGACTTACCTTACACCTCTGAAGGGCAACCAGGGGCAATAGCAATAGACTAAATGTTTTGAGAGTCTCTAGTACAACACTGACCAACAACTCAAAACAACAGGCTCTTCATGCCTGTCATTGGGATTTTGTTTGATGGTTTTTGTTTGTTTGAGGGAGCATTACAGAAAAGGACAGCCAGTCAAAATACAGTTTTGGAGCCCTTTCCCAATGCATATATCTACAACAGACTCCCATACTTAAGGCTCAGATGTCATTGCAGAAGAAGGGGGCAGAAAATTTGTTAGAACCAGAGGATCAGGGATTTTGCTGTAAAATTGTGTCTGCTGGTAATATACAAGCTATACCATAGACTCTCACCACCATGTCTTCCTAAACATGAGCTGAGCAAGGATGAAAACAATAGACACGCTAATGTGTACTGAGGAAAGCATAGGAGGCCTTAGCCCTCACACAGAGAACTACAAGCAACTAAAGACTACTAAAAGGAGGAGAAATAATCTTCCCTAGGGAATAACACACCAACTGGTTATTGTCCTAGTTACTGTTCTATTGCTGTGATGAAACACTATGACTAAGGCAACTTGTAAAGGGAAGCATTTAACTGGGGCTTGTTTACAGTTCAGAGAGTTAGTCCATGATCACCATGGCAGAGACTGTGGCGATAGGCAAGCAAGTATGGTGCTGGAGCAATAGCTGAGAGCTCACATCTGGTTCTCCTGTTGCAGGCAGACGAAAAGATAGACTCAAAGCCCACCCTAGTGACACACCTCCTCAACCCGGCCACACTTCCTAATCCTCCTCAAACACTTTCACTCTCTGGTGACTAAGCATTAAAATATATGAGCCTTTGGGCACCTGTAGCAAGAATCTTACAAGTTCTTATTAATAAAATCAAACCTGAGCCGGGTATTGGGGTGAACACTGGAAGGTCAGAGACACCGAATAAGCCACAGATATCTCACCTCACCAGATCCTCAGCTGGTCTTGTTTCCTCAGACTGGAGGCCTCTGAGTCCTCATCCAGAATGGGTCTCAGCTGAACTGCTGCTAGAAGCCTGAATGCTTAACCAGCCAAATGCTTAACCAGGCCAAATGCCTCTCCTGGGCAAATGCCTCTCCTGGGCAAATGCCTCTAGTTTCTGGTCCTCACGCCTTATATACCTTTCTGCTTTCTACCACCACTCCCTGGGATTGAAGGCTTGCTTTCTGGGATTAAAGGCGTGGGTCACCATGCTAGGTTGTATCCTTGAACTCATGGATTTCTGCCTCTGGAATGCTAGGATTAAAGGCGTGTGCTACCACTGCCTAACCTTTAATATTGTGGCTGTCCTGTTCTCTGACCCCAGATAAGTTTATTAGCGTACACAATATTTTGGGCAATACAATACCACCACAGGCACCATTCTCATTCAAACCACCAGTTTTCTGATACCAAATGGTCAGCCCTGAAAACGTATATACAGGTAACATTATACAGACTGATTAAATTGTATTTATGAATGTATATGCAATGACAATTAATGAGAAAGAGTCCATGAATTAGAAAGAGAGCAAGGAGGGGTATGTGGGAAGGTTTGGAGGCAGGAAAGAGAAGGGAGAAATGATATAATTATAATCTCAGAAATAAAGGAAATGGTGTGTGTGTGTGTGTGTGTGTGTGTGAGAGAGAGAGAGAGAGAGAGAGAGAGAGAGAGAGAGAGAGAGAGAGGGAGAGAGAGAGAGAGAGAGAGAGAGAGAGAGAGAGAGAGAGAGAGAGCGAGGGAGGAGTGCATTTGACCATGCTGCAGAAGGCTGTTGTCTGTCATGGAGGGAAGATGTAGCAGACAGGGGCAGCATGGTCCATCTAGGAGGCAGAATGGCGGATGCCAGTGAAAACCAGGCAAACACGCTGCTGTGTTTCTTCTTTTTATTCAACCTAGGACTCCAGCCACATCCAGGTGTATTTGGTGTATTTTTCCAGCTTAGTTACATGTCCCTGGAGACCCCTACAGAAACACATTTTATACCATGTATATACTAGCAGGATTATTGCTCTATTTCAAACAAATGAGAGGGCTTTCCAGTTTCCATTTCTGTGGCTTCTTCAAGTTATTTCATTAGAACGTTTGTAATATCCATTGTAGAGGTCACAGGCATCTTTGGATAAATGTATACCCAGATGTTTTACTGCAGTGTCCATGAACAAGATTGGCTTCATTAATTCTTTCTTAGCAATTTCCTGTTGATGTATAATTTGCTCTGAGTTTTGAACTTTATCTCAGAAGTGGCAACATTACTGAATTTGCTTGTTAATTCTACTGACCTTGTGGTGGGATTTTTAGGACTTCCTCGACATTGTACCATACCTTTTGAAAAGAGAAAGCTTGTCTGGCTTCCTTTTTTGTATGAACTGTTTCTTTTCCTTCTCTGACATCCCTCACTAAACTTCCAGTATTGACTGGACAAGAGTACTTAGAGTGTACATCCTCTCCATGTTCTAGAGAGTATACAAAATGTGTTTAGCTTTTACACATTAGATAAATGGCAGCTGTAATGTACATTGCATTGGTAAACTGTCATGTGTTATTTCAGCTCACTGATATGCTGGCTCTGAAAGTGGATTTGCCCTTCCCTCCCCGACTCAGACCTGAGAAAGTTCCTCTCAAAGTATCTTCCAGGACTGCCTAAGGAGCAAGGGAGAAAATAGAAAGAAAGGAAACCAGCAAGTAGAATTAACAACGATGTGCAATTGGGAACAACTGGAGGGTGAACAATTTCCTAAAGATGTTACTGAGTGGGAAGAGAAGCTGGAAGCTCACCTGTGCTGAGAACTGTTCTGTTGGCAGCTCCTGGCAGGGAACTTCAGTGTTACTACTTCAGGGCTTCCCTGTCAGCTTCTGCAGTTGTCATCTTTGCTGAGTCTCTCATCGGCTAGACACTGTGGACAGCTGCCTGCTGTTGAGCTGTCCGCGGCTTCTGACATCATCTGCTTGCTGTTTGTTCTCTTACTTTTGCTTGCTCTATGCCTAATAAGCTTTCTTGTTCTAAACCCACAACACAGTGATTATAAATCATTTTCTGTACCATCTACAACAATGGCTGTGGAATATTGATATTTAGTATGATTTCTAATCTTGATTGTAATCTTGGCATACTTGGGAAGAGAGAGCCTCAACTGAAGAATTGACTCCATCAGATAGCTAGATTGATGATTGATGATGAGTTTATTAAATGTTTGTCTACATCTAATTTGATGATCATTTGATCATCATCCTTCATCCTGTTCATCTTGTTTGTTATAATTATGGATTTCTGGCATTGAGCTATCAATAAATTGGGGGGGAGTGATATTTTTGGAGAATAATTGTTTTGACTTTTTGAGGGATTCAGTTCACTAGTATTTTGTTCTGAGATTCTTTTTTTGTTTGTTTGCTTGTTTCTTTTTTCTTTTCTTTTCTTTTTTTTAAATTTGTATTTAACAGAGATGTTGGCCCATAATTTTTGTTTGTGGCCATTTGTTTTTTTTGTTTGGGTTTGGTTCCAGGTAATACTAGCCTCACAGAATGAGATTGCAATGGTTCCTTCCCTTTTAATCCCTTGAGTAGTTTTAGGAGACTTGTAAATTCTTCTATTTTGACTCATTCTGCAGTGAAGACAGCTGGTCCTTTCCTTTATTAGGAGACATTTTTTAGTTGCTTTAGTCTTGCTCCTCATTATTGATCTGGTTAGGATTCCTGTGTTGCCATGTTTCTATTTCAGTAGGCTATTTGTATGTAGATATTCACCCATTATTCCAGGTTTTCTGAGTTGGTATGAACTAACTGCCTATAACTGTCACTAATAGTCCTTTACCTATCTATGGAATCTTTTATGACATCTCCTCTTTCATCAGGGATTGTGTCTATTTGGATCCTTCTCTTTTTCTAAATTAGTCTACCTAGAGTTTTGTTAATATTATATTTTTAAAAATCAACTTATTTATTAATATTTCCTATATTACTTGGTATTTTGTTCATTTCCTTTGTTATTTCTTTTAATTTTGGGCTTGCCTTTCCTAGATAATAGAATGGACAATGAATTTGTTACTTTAAAATGTTTTGATTTGGGGACTTTTGAGACAATGTCTCATTTTGTAGCCTCAAACTCACAGAAATTTTGCCTCAGCCTCCCATATACTGGATTACCTGACCTCTTTTTTGGCATCGTTCTTTGTCACTGCTAGCATTCAGACCTGCCCCTGGGGTCTGGCCAATAGCAGGCAACACCTTGGCCCACTTGGTGTTCTGACAACATCATGTGTCTCTGTGCATGTGCTGCCTCCCCTCATAGAACGCCCCCACTTCTCCTCTCCTCTCCTCTCCTCTCCTCTCCTCCCCTCACCTCCCCTCCTCTACCCTCTCCTTCCCTCCCCCCTCCACTCCTCCCTCAAACCCTCTCTTCCCACTAGGTCGCATCTGCATCTCCTCTCTTCCCCCTTTCCTGTCTCTTTTTCTCTTCTCTTCTTTCTCTTCTCTCCTCAGCTCCCTTCTCTCCCTTCCCTCCACAATAAAACTCTCCATGTGAGTGCTGTTGGCATGGCATGTCTCTCTCACCCTCCTTGGGCCCTTCGACTCCAACCCACCAAAGTCTCTTGCCTGCCGTATTTAAAATACAACAATTACTACAAACTTACAGCTTTTTTTCTTTTTGCAGTTTTCTGTAAGTTTTAGGATTTTGTTTTTACATTTGTATTTAGCTCAAGGATTATGTAGTTTTATTATTTGTGCCAATAACTTGCTCTGTTGTACAGGATGATCATGACCTCTCAGGCTCAGACAGGACCCATGTCTCAGGATCCCTCACTGGACATATGAGTTAGCCTTTATTTCTATACCTGGTTTGTTTCAAGAAATTTAAAATTTTCCTTTGGAATTCTTTGGAGTTATCATTACTTTTGTTTATGAGCATGGCCTTAAGGATCGATGGATCATGGTTTCTGATGTTTTGTTGTTATCTTCAAATTTTATTCCACTAAGTTCAGAGACAAGATTTTTTTAATTTATCAAGCCTTGTTTTTAAAGCCTAATGTATGACCTTTTCTTCATCGTGTTTGATGAGCTGCAGAGAATGTTCATTCTGTAGCCACTGGACTTGATGCTCTGCCATACCGTTGAGCCTTTTGATCTATTGGAAATGTTAACTGGTCTTTTTCAATGAACCAAGAGCTTTGCCTTGTCAACTTAGTATTTAGTTCCCACCCAATGTGAATATGGTCTTTCTCACCAAATCATGGCAGGAATAATGGCATTTGATCATTTTTCTATGTTATTGAAAACCAGCCTATACAAACACACTAAATATATATAAAAAAATCTGACTCCAATCTGGAATTATTTAGGACAGGTAGAAATTCTGCAGACTACACAATGAAGAAACTGTAGAGAAAACAACAACAAATATGTCAGTTGGTGAAACCACCAGGCACAGAACAAAGTGATGGAGAGTAACTTGTGTGGCACAGATAGGGAATGACTTGGTCATTCTCTACGTCATCCACATTGTCCTGTTGCTGACTAATCTTAAAACCTTGGTAAATCCCCAGCTTTTGTTCTTTCCTGGATCCATCAACAAGTCTTCAGCAGAGGCCCTCAGGAAAGTATTCTTAGAGACTATCTTCTGAGTTGTTGAATGAGATGTGAGGACTGCCCCTGCCCCCTTGAGCCCAGTTCTTGTCTCTCACCATTTCCTCTGACTTCACAACAGTTTGACCTAGCAATTACTTTGTCACAGTTTTGAAGGCTAACTTCTCAGAGGAAACAATTGTCATTTCCAGTCTCTCCTCTGCAGCCCCACCTTGCTTTCCTGTTTTATTTCACAACGATTCTTCTGACTTTGCTGACACGTGGTTTCTACTAAGAACATGGCCAAATGACTCTTTCTTCTGCATCATTCATAGAACTGATCAATTTTGCTATGGATTAATCTGCTGCCTTTAGGTGATTATGGTGTCTATTGATTCCCCCTAATAGCATTTCACTGTGAAATGTTTTTCCCCCCAAACAAATTTTGTTTTATAATTATTCAAATATAATGTTTCTTAAGTAGATACTGCCGATTATTCTTCAGTACAACATTTTTATTGTTACATTTTCAGAAAAAATAGCAATTGATTTCTTGTGTAATAATGTATCCCGGTCCATTAATGCATCTTTATTAGATTTCCTGCCCTATTTCACATGCAACTCTCCCCTTCAGTCTTCATCACTTATAAACTTCAGTTTTGTGTCCATTCATTTTACTGGAAAGACATAACAGATTTTCAGATGGAACAAGGCTCTGTAGTGATAACTGAAACTTCACTGTGAATGTCACAGTCACAGAATAGCCACTCTCAAAGGTACACACTTAGTTGTGCTGTGTTCCTTTCCTACAGTTTCCTCAACACAGCACGGCACACCAAATAATGCATAAGCTAAACAACTCACTTATGAAGATTTGAATACTGCTCAGATACAAAAAATAATGGAATCCTATTTTCTGTGACATGATAAATATGACAAACACATAAAGATGGGTTCGTCATGATCTCTCAGATGAGAAACCTAAAAATGTTCATTTCATAAAATTTGATAGTAGGATGGTGCTTCTCAAGACCTGGGGGGAAGAGTGGGAGGGATGGGGAGAGGATGATTGATGGGAACTAAGATGTTATCAGATGGAAGCAGGAAGCCCTGAGTGCTGCTGCACAGTACATACTTCATATGATCGTAATGTATTTTTCAAATGACAGAAGTTTTGAAATTTTGTACAGAAATAAAGAATAAATATTCGAGGTGATAGACACATTTGAGCTGATTTAAGGATTGTGTGGGGTACACAGTATTTAAATATGGAATGGCTCTCACTGTAATGCTTATACTTGATTGTTTTAGGTGACGTTTATATTAATTTAATTTTAAAAGTCTAACCAAATAATAAACCAAAGCACACATTTATTTTATCAAATATATGTGTGCTCAGACACAATATGGTTTAGCTGGGCCTTTTGCTGAGGTTGCCACAGGAGAAAAGTCAAAGGATTAACGAGGCCAGAGGAGTTCTACTTCTAGCCGAACACAAGCTGTTCTGACAGTTCCACTGCTTGGAATCTTCTGACTAAATCCCCTTTCCTTGGCCCTTCATCAACAAAACATTGAATTCTTCTGCTTCAAACATCTGACTTTCTCTTAAGTTGCCATCAAGAGAGAAACCTCTGTGCTTCTGTGAATACCAGTCATTGTACTGATCCCAATGAAGCAATATGAAAATATCTTTCTAATTTAGGCTCCTTCATTTTCCTGTGCAAAGCCATCTTCTGGGCAATGTAACATATCCAGGGAAGGATCACAATGGGGCAAATACCACAGAATACAAAATTCTACTTCACACCTTATAAACCTGAAAGTTTGTGAGAATACTTACTATATCATTGTTTACAAGAACAGGAATTTAGAAACAGCACAGATACTTACATATTGGAAAGCTATGGCATTCTGACACAGGAAAATGTAGGTTCTACCCTTATTTTCTTTGCCAAATCTTGTACTTCTCATCACTATGAGAAGTGCCTTCAGCCTCTGAATTTGGGGTACTCTGCCTTCTTTTCTGCTATTGTCATAAGATACCCAGAAGATGCACCTTCTGGAATAATGCGCTTATTTTAGCTCATGATTCCAGGTTACAGTCCACCACTGCGGGAAGACTACGGTAGCAGGAACCTGAGACAGCTGGCCACCTCACACCCACTGGCAGGAGCAGAGAGTCAATAGGTTCTCATGTGCTTGCTGCTTGGCTAACTTCATTGCTCTAATACAGTCCAGGACCCACAGTCCAGAAATAGTGCCAACCATGGTTCTTCCCACATCAGGTAATTACATCCCACCCCTAAACATGGTCACAGTCCAACCCAATGTAGACAGTCCTTTATTGAGACTGTCTTACAGGTGCTTGTAGGTTGTGTCTGGATGACAGGTAACCCAGGTGGGTGCACAGTGTTCAGTTGCTGAGACTTCCTGCTTTTTTCTCAAAGACTAAGGCCATGGGCCTTGTTTCCTGCAGTCAATATGGCTGTGACAGAGCAGATCTACCTTCCAAGTTTTTAACTGTTTTACAGAGGTTTTTCCACATACTTTGCTAATATAATGTGGTAAAATTATAAAGTAGTGCTTATTGGAAAAAATTACAAATGGAAAATACAAAATCCTTTGTGTATTTTCCAAAAAGAAATTTTATTATTGTCCATTATCCAAGGTTTTTATTGGTCTCCATTATCCACCAAGAAGTGTACTTAGACTAACCATATCTGTGATGATGACAGGCTCCAACAGGGAAGGCATGCTTTCCTGAATGCCTGTTTATTTTTAGGGAATGAACTCAGTAGCCTCTAGTTGAGTTCTGCAAGTGGGACCTTACTTGTCAATGAGACTTTGGCACTAAGCCATTGATCTGAACTTGCCTTTCTTCTGGGATGGCTAAAGTCTGTTTGCTGTCAGCAAGCTGCCTCCTGACAAACTTTAGATCCACTTTGCTTTATTATGTAAACACTGTCTCCAGGCCAGGAGTGCCACACTAGCTTCCAGGGAGCTTCAAGCTGTGCTTTGGGTCTGTGCTCAGTGAGGCTGGGGCTAAGATTCCAAGCCATGCTTTCTGTTTTGTCTCCTGGCTTCCTTTTAAGGTCTGCCTGCCCATGCTTCTTTCTGACTGTCAGGCTGGCTGATTGTGTTCCTCTACATTTCCACCATGGCCCATATCCCATCTGGAACAGTAAACTCAAATAAGCCCCTTTCCTTCTCTAAGTTGCTTTTAGTTATGGTACTTTACAACAACAGAAAAACAACTAAGAGCTACCCCACATTACATTCTGATCATCAAAGAAATGTATCTGGGTATTTCAAGACATGACTTCTTAATTCTCTCCTCTATTGAAAGTAGTTTTAATTGGAGAACATGTCCACTCCTCTAGGGTACTAAATATTGAGTTTTATGTCTAAGTTAATATTTATATGCATCAATTTTACTTGTTTAGTTTTCAAAATATCTAACTTCAATTATTTTGTGGGGAAAAATACTTAATTCAAGATTTCCTTGAACTTTACATTTTTAATTGGCTTAACACTGGAACAAAGCATTTTAATAACTCAGATTTGAATTTAATGTATCTAAATTCGTTTTTCCATGGGAATTTTTTTACATTAAATATATTGCCACAAATTAATTTGTATTTTGATTAAAGTTGCCAGTACATAAACACTAATAGTATCAGGTCATTACCAACAGGTATTTTCATCAAATAATAAATATGCTTTAGAAAACCATGGCTTTTAGCATATTATCTAAAAATAAATCTCAGCAAAGTTAGTGCTCCGTGATGTGTTGACAAATAAAGTAAGACACAATGTTATATACCAAAATATATATATATATATATAACAAGATCTTTGAAATGTTCTCTATATGAATTAGAGTTAAAAATCACTTCTCTCATAAAAGATTTCTTGATTCCAGAAATGAACATTGAGTCTCCTCTTAGCCATGAGATAGTACTGCTAGCCTAACTCTACCTGAGTCTACTGATATCTTCCCAAGTTAGAGTTGACACAATTAAAAGTACCATTTAAGCATCGTGGATTTAATATGTCAAAATTATATTCAAAGGTATTTCTAAGCTAAGTAAATTTTCAAAATGTAGCTTAATAAAAATAATTTTTATCTTCACATCTACAAAGCTATCAAGACCATGATGCCTAAATGATACTTTTGGTGTATTTCCATTGTCAATATTTTGACACCTATTTTAATTTCCTACTGAACTTAAGTAGCTGTGTCAAAGAAACCAAGACATCTCCTTTGATTAAAATTTTGCAAACATGTTCTCCGTTTCCCGTTTCTGCACATTTATCTGTGCTAGCTTCTCTGGCTGGACTATTTTCCCCTGTCTCAGGTTGTCACATCTTTTAATCATACTTCAAGAAATAGTTTCCATGTGACCTTCTGAGTGAATACTTTTATTTCAGCATCAGGGATAGCCTATTATATCCCACAGCTTGAATGGATCCCAGTGCCTGTAAGCCCTTATATACAGAGTTTGGCAAATGAGTATCCATCAGTAGCCATGTGAAAAGTAGCCATGTGAAAAGCTAAAAACAGAAGGGCTGTGAGGTGTCAGAAGCAGAAGTTTGGAGGAGTCTTATGAGAATATTGTGTATTTACTCACACAGACATTGGCTCTTCTTGCAATTTTTGTCTTCTTTTATTGCTGTTGCAGAGAAGCTCAGCTATACATCTAAGCTTCATGTCGGCAAAAAGACAGGGTTTTCTGAACATCTGAAAAACTGGAAAAGGAGGCAATATTCACATTTCATCTTTCCCCATCCTAGGTCTCCCTTTGGCCCAACTGCTTTCATCTGTGTTTCTAGAGACCAATATTCTTCTAATTTCTCTACAAGTCACCTTAAAACCCCTTTATATTAAGTAAAATATAAGTAAAGCAAGAGTAACTTTGTGAAAATAGCTAAGTTTATTTGGAGCATGAAGTTACAGGTCTGCAGTACAGAAGAAAATAATTTAAGAGGTATGAAAATATGTTTACAGTCTGTATTTCTTATTTTCAAAGTAAAGAGAAATTAAACTGAGTTCACACACAAAATTTGAAGTTAATATATGCATGTATAAATTCTTCCAAGTTAAGTGAGTGGTCCTGTTTCAATATGACAGACAGAGGATAGGTGCACATACCTGCACATGTACATGTGTATACATTACACCCCCTACACATACACCACACATGTATACCAAAACCATTCATATACATGCACATCATGCATACTAAACTCTTCCATATATACATACATACATATACACACACACACACACACATGCACGCACACCATTTATACCATTTACACTAAATTGCACACAATCATAGGCATACTACATATGTGCACAAACACTCCAAACACAGACACAACACACATACTCTTATATGCACACATTCATACACACACACACACACACACACACACACAGGCTCACACATACATGCTCACAGAGAGACACACACAGAAAAACATACACACACAAAGTCTTAATCACCCTGTTTTGTACACTTGATGCTTAAAGATGCTACTTAATCTGTATGAACCATGCATATAATATGGAAAAATAATACACTTATTCTGTGATATAATTTAAGACAATCAAATCATAGACCAATAGTTTCTTGATTGGAGTATAATAAGCCTATTATGATGGAGTATAATAAGCCTAAATGACTCTGTAAACCAAGGAATGTGGGTTTATAATCCAATATATTTCACTTATTAGGTCACAGTTGTATTTATATGCATGTTCTGGATAACCTAACTATTAGAGAAATATTCTTGTAAACTTTCATTAAAGGGAAAAGATGATGTCTTCACCCTAATGAGAATGTGGCATTCTTTGGGTTGTCCAGATACGTGTCATGTCTTTAAGTGCCCCCATGTGCTGCCTCTTAGCAAAGCCATCACGGTTTTTCTAGTCGCCTTCTGCACACTTTCCCAGGGATCCTCCCGCCTCTAAACAGGAAGTCCAGTATCCTAGAGTCCATCTTGCATGAAGAGTGGTGTGGAAGGATGATGCTTGGGAGATCGTACTGCTCTGGATCCAGCCTGTTTGAACTTTAGCTGATGGGAGTCGGACATTCAAGCCCAACACCTTCCTAATAGCCCCAGAACCTGAGTGGGGGCTTTCAAGCTGACATTACCAAGGATTGGGCAAAAGTAAACAAACCTCCATAATCTTATGTCTCTCTTTTCAGTGATTTGCTTCTGCAGCATGAGGTAGCCACGTACAATGTTGGTCCTTTACTACGTCATACATTAAGGAAGTACTTTTGTATAAAATATTAAGAGCAAGAATCACAACTCCAAGAAGAAAAGCTCACACAAGTTTTCAATTTTAACAGTTTCAGGATACTGGACTAGGAATACAGCTCAGTTCATAAAGCACCTGCCTGGTTTACATGAGACTCAGGGTTCAGGCTCAGGACCATCCAAACCAGGTGTTTGGTGCACACATATACTCTCAGTGCTCAAGAAGTAGGTGTAGTAGCATCAGGGTTCAATATTATCCTTAATTACATATGAGTTTGAGACCAGCCTGGGCTATACCACATTGTCTCAAAGGAAAAAAATTGCAAAATTCTATTAAAAATATTTATTTCTTTTTGTTGTTTTCAATGCTATTATCACAATGCAAATCTCTCTCTTTTATTTCACAAGTGTGCATAAGATATATCATTACCCAACATACACACTCCACACTCCTTCCAGACACTGTCTTTGGTTGACAAGGGAATATTACTTTTATCCAAATCCTCTACATAGCTTGGTCAATTCTTCACTGAGTGAGATGAGGTGAGCTGTTCTGACCACCTTTGAAAATGAGACAGAAGTCATAGGAGTGTTTTTCTCTTAGGGTCTTAAGAAGTTCTCCTCCTAGTCTCTATGATAACTGTTATAAAGTAGAGAGGATCCCTACCTCAAAACAGAAGAAGATATGAGTGTCTGCACACAAGGGGTCCTTCAGAGTTCTTCATCGCAGAAACTTATGAGGGTCTTTCTGGAACAGTGCTGCCAAGATCACCACAGTACATTGCAACACTGTGACAGCTTAGGACATTACTCTTTCTCCAGGGCAGAAATGCAGACACATGACTACTGGCAGAACATTGATCTGCAAACTGAGGCTTTACCCAGGGGCCCTGGACCCAGTAAAAAATCTCTACTTTCTAATGGAAACATGTATAGAATTTTGAATGAAGATATAAACAAAGGGAATTCTGCATTAAAATTTTGTTTTCTATAGAAATTAATATTTAAGGATGTTTATTTGTGTGATGGAGGGGATATTCTCTTGGTGTATTTTCTTCACAAATGTCTTGGTACA
>CABHPP010130945.1:0-18050 GCA_902168425.1 Peromyscus attwateri | reverse complement strand
TCACTTTTCTTTTTCTTAAAAGAAATTCTTTACATTATTTAATAGTTATTGCCCATAAGGAGTAATTCTCAAAATGTGGTTTCTAAAATCAGCAAATTCAAATCCGAGAATTTGTGAGAAGTGACAAGTCTCAAAGCCATCCTCAAGTATTGCCTCACTCATTTGGAAGTGGATCCAAGGTTATGGTTTTAATGAGATTTCTGGGTAATTCTTGGTCTACTTTGGGAGTAATTAGTATACAAATATAGTATGACAAAAATTAGCAGTTCAAGAAGTAGACAATACAACAGAAATAAGAAGATGCCAGATAAACACACTATCTGTGCCATAGTAACTGTAAAATTTCTTTGCATGGTGGTATATGCATTTGCAGTTCATTGAAATTCTCAAGATGTGTTCATCCCATAGTTCTTTCATGAGGACCCTCACAGTTAGATGCTATGACCAACTATAATCTCCTATTCAACATTAGAACACTCAAGAGTTCAAGACTGATTTTTCCCCCAAAAGTCACTCAACTGTAGATGGTACTTGACATTATTTCTTGGCTACAGATTATTTATAAAATTTATAATATATCTTGACATTAATAAAAGGCCCATGGAAAAGGAGTAGTAATTAAAGGTATGACTTAGGGGTCTGTGAAATGGCTCAGTGGGTAAGAGCACTGGCTACCTTGGGAGAGAACCCATATTTAGTTCCCAGCATCCACATGATGGCTCTCAACCATTCAAAATTCTAGTTCCTTGGGATCTGACACCCTCCTCTGAACTCTGCAGATACCAGTCACACATATGGTACACCAACATACATGCAGGCAAAACACATCACAGTAGCACACATGAAATAAATAATTTAATTTGTTAAAGCAAGGTATGCTTGTTTCATCTGCAGCGATGCTGTGTCTCACTGTAGTCATTGTTCTTAATACTAAGTAACAGAGTACTCAGAGAAAAGCCACCTTCTCACATCAAGATCTGTGTGGTGTGAAGTTATCAAATGTAACCTTAGCCTCCCAGTGCTTCTTCACTTACTATGCTGAGGTATTGAAACATTGTACAACTTAAAGAAATTTTAGTTTATCTTTCTTCCTTCCCCACATTTAAATTTTAGACAGGACATCCCCTCTTTTGTTTACTCATGAGGCCTTTTTTTGTCCCTACTCTGTGACATGCCCCAGTCCAGGCAGGAGAAAAATAAATACCATAGCTTTTTAAGTTGGATGAGTGTTTTTATCTAGAAAAAAACCCCATCACCTTAGCCTGCAGTTCAGAAGCAACCCCCTTCCCCCGTCCCCCGTCCCGACACACACACACACATGTTCTTTCCTTTGTTACAACATAAAGCATTCCTTTGCAATTAGAAAGCGGTCATATTATTTCTCCCCAAAGACCTCCAGAAGCTCATCATTGCATCTAAGAAAACAACAGTCTTAAATATTTCCCACTTAAGAGAACTTTCAACATTATGGAACACCTGTCATTCTAGCAGACAATGCTGTAGCTATCTGCTCCTGTTAATCATCATGTTCAATGTGTGCTCACCTCAGGTCCTCTGTCCTGGATGTTTTACCTCTGAAATTTGCATAGCTAATTATGTCATTCCACTGTGTTCTGTATTCAAATTCACCTCTTCAGTAGGTTTCACTGACTGACAGATTGTGAAACAGCAACACATCCCCTACAACACTCAAACCCTGCATCCTTGCCAAATGTGAAGTTCAAAGTACTGATCAATATTTGAGCACATGGCATTTTTTTCTATGTCAATTTATGATTTTTCTTTCTCATTTCACATTTTATTGTATCCACCATTAGATACTGTTTTTAACTTGCTCTCATTACCTAGTTCTACTAGAATCTGCAAAGTTATATATATTTTGTCATTTAGTATTAGAAGTTGGGGACATGCCAAAACATGCATTAAAACAATCAAATTCTTTTGTAATGAGAGATTTGATAATGCACATGGCATAGTCATCCCTTAAGTAGCTTTAGTATAAAACTTAAGCATGAAATGTAGATAGGTTTGAATAAGTAACCCACACCATTACATAGCCACAGAGCAGAAGATTGCCACATTCAGTTGTGGATGTGGCACACATGCATCTGGTAATTAAAGAAGATATGAGGAGGTGGAAATAGGCAACTAGACTTCGGAAGAAGTAAGTTACACAACAGGAGACATCCTTCCTTATTCAAATGCACCTGTATTCATTGGCTGCTGGTGAAAAGGCGTAACTTTAAGATATTATCAACGTTCACACTGTTTTCATGACTATAAAGGAATGGATGATGGGTGGGGTTTACGTATGTGTAGAAAGAAATGATGAGTTTTGTGGGTTTGCTCCCATTCTATTGTGGAATATGTTTGTATTTGGGACTTGTATATAATACCTGCAGTGAAGGAGAGCTATTTCACTGTTCCTAGTTATATTCCCACAACATATAACAGGCTATTTTTCTTGGTATGAAGCACTTAATACATAAATAAGCAAATGGCCCACACGTGTACGCCTTTCCCACTCAGCTCTAAGTTCTTCTCCACTTTGCTCTGTGCAGTTAGCTACGTCCTGTCTTTCTTCCCGCCAAGGCAGTTCTCACTCCAGTTTACCGTTCCAGAGCTGTGAGTCTAAGGTTTTCCTTAGCCATCATTTTCATTTGTTACAGTTATGCAGTGTGGCTGTGTATCCTGCAAGGCTGAACGTGAGCCTGCTCATTGCAAGTATATGAAGAAATACCTAGAACTCTCACCCTAGGGGAATTTCCTTTATAAAATGGTGGGTGAGTAGACATCTCCTGACACAGTTCAGTTCTCTTGTTGAGAATCTGTGCTTCCTAATATTCCATGTACAATAATCAATGAACATTGATTGAACTGGTTTTTTTTTGTTTTTTTTTTTTTTTTTTTTTTTTTAGAAACACTGCACCATATTCAACATCACTCTTTTGTATGTGGATACAGACAAGAAGTAAAGTAATCTGTGATTGTCTTGAATACTGGTAATCTACATGGAAAACAAAAAGTCAAATTCATTTTAATTTTTGGTGGATAGAAATAGAACATGAATATTGGTTTATTTCAAAAAGATGAGAGCCCGTACATGTGAACAGAGAAAAAGAAAAGAAAAAGATATTTATCATTTTTCCTCTTCTAGAGACATAGGCATGTTTGATAATATTTTCAAAGATCATAGTATGAACTAGTAATGTGAAGTATGCATTCAAAAGTTCAAAGTTATGATATAAAACAGAGATACAACACAATGCCTCAGTCAGTGATAGTGGTAGTTATAGCTAAACTACTATTTGTGAATGGATTTGAGACATAGATTTCCTGACATACTTTAGCATATTTACCATGGTTAAAATTTAATATGAACTAAGTTTTACTTAAGTCCCTGAGTAAGTAGTACATCAAATTTATTTCCCCCTTTCCAAGCCCTATGAAGTTAGAACATTGTAAGCAATGAAATGTAGCATGCAGAGGCAAAAAAAATAAAAATGAAATTGTTTATCTTTGGAGGAGCATTTCTATAATTTTATCATCTACTTGGTATGTTGTAGTCAGACTTTCTTTGGACCTCCAGCTCCTAAATAATGACATGGAGACTTCTTATTAAGTATGAAAGCTTGCCCATAGCTTAAACTTGTTCCCAACTAGCTCTTAAAACTTAAGACATTGACATTCTGCCATACTCCTCCATACTGTATGTCTGACTTCCCCACATCTCACTGGTGAACCTCTGCCTCTCAGATTCTTCCCTTGAGTTCCTCTCTCTCCCAAGAAGACCCGACTATCCTCTCCTGCCTAGCTATTGGCCATTCAGCTCTTTATTAAACAAATCAGAAGGTACCTTAGGCAGAAAAGGTACAAAGATACATCTTCACAGTGTACAAAAGGATTATCCCACAACAGTGTGTAATTTTCAACACTCTAACTCAGTGCAGCCTTTATAGTTGTCACATGTAGGATAAAGGTCACTGTTTGCAATCATAGTTATTAATAATGGCAATAGCTTCTGGTGTTGGATGAAGAACATGCATTTTCAGTTGTGCCAATGATTTTATGTATGTTGTCCCAATGGTTTTCACTAGTTTGTGATCTGATTACTGGCAGCTTCATTTCATCACCAATAAGATTTTCATGATGCTCAGAGAGGTAACTGGACTCTTAAAACAGACAGGTGAAATGGGATTAAAACCTTGGCCTTTCTGGCTCCAGTTCTTCTGTGGTTCTCACATTGTCAGACTGGAGGGTACTGTAAAGACTCCCTGTTAGGTTAGCATTTTTATTCCCTCTCAATGTTTCATTGAGTGATTTATTGTGCCTTAAAAACTCAGAGGACCCCCTTGCCTGTTGTTGGAAGCAATAAGGTAGGACAATAAAACTATGTAGCCATTTTGTTAGGGGAACCAGCTCATAGCTCAACTCCAGAGAACCTAATGCACCATGGCAGCTAGGCAGGAGTAAGGCTACATGGGCATCCTGACAGGAACTGGTTGATGTAGTTTAGAATTGAGTAACAGCTGCCTGGATGAGAAATAACACCCCAGCTACCCCCAGATACTACTGTGTAGCCACCTGAATGGAAAAATGGAAGCTGAGGTACTGCCTTGATTTGTCTTTATCTGGGTATAGAATCAAAGTGAAGGACTTGAGGCAGGGGAGGTGGTCTTTGTTCTCTACCCTTCACCAACCTGAATTCTTCAAGGTAACAAGGGATGTTTTCCTGAATCTTTCTTACTTCTTATCTATCTATCATCTATCTATCTATCTATCTATCTATCTATCTATCTATCTATCTATCTAACTATCTAACTAGTTTAGATGATGTCTTCTATCTTCTGCCACAGAAGATCAGGGAAGATGCTTAGGTATAATTCACCCATTATCTGATAGTATAGGTTACCCATGATCCCAGACATGTCTGTTACCCAATGAAGAGGGAATCTTGGGTAAACATCACTCTGCCTGCTGGTCCAGTGTGAGGATGCTACCTAAGGATACACAGGGAGATTCTGAAGAGTCTAATGAAGACCAAGGTACCATTGGCACTGTGCATTTGTGTGGTGATATATTGTGTACCCCAATAAAGCTTGCAAGAGGATCAGAGGACAGAGCCAGCCACCAGATTAGACATAGAGGCCAGACAGTGGCAGCATACACCCTTATTCTATTACTTGGGAGGCAGGGATCCATCTGGATCTCTGTGAGTTCAAGGCCACACTGGAAACAGAGCCAGGCAGTGGTGGCACACACCTTTAAACCCTTTACTGGGAAGTACACATGCCTTTAATCCCAGGAAGTGACAGCAGGGCAGAGAAAGGTATATAAGGTGTGAAGAAACAGGAACTAAAGCAGTTCAACTGAGACCCTTTCTGATGAGGACTCAGAGGCTTTCAGTCTGAGGAAACAGGATTGGCTGAGGAGTTGGTGAGGTGAGGCTGGCTGTGGCTTTCTCTGCTTCTCTAATCTTTCAACTTTTGTCCTCATATCTGGTACCAGTTTTTTATTATTATTTTTATAAGACCATCTAAGATTGGAACAACACATGTGAACCACAGTTCAATGTCCATGCATGTTTATTGCTGTCCTGTTGACAATAGCAGGTGGAACCAACCCACCATGTCCAGCTGAGGATGGACACGGATAATATTTCTTACTCCTTGTTAGTGCTGAGTGTCCATTTTTATGATTTTTTTTAAACTCCTCTTAACTTTCACACATTTCTAAACTGACTTTTAAAGGACTTCTCTATAGATATGGCTCAATGTTTCAAGCATGAATTAGTTTCTCTGTAAATAGTCACTAGATATGTTTGACTTACTTTTCTTTTTTCTGTTACCTCCATGAAAGTCAAGCCAGCATTGATAGGATTTAATGTGAATGATTGCAACTTCTCCCGAGGAGCATGGGTTTTCTGACCTCAAGATTAGAGAGGCCTTTATTGAGAGTGAGCTTTAGGAATTAAGATGTAATGGGTCTCCATAAAGAAATTCTGGTAAAATTTCTCTTCCTATTTGACCATGTTGAAAAGAGTTATGATGCCCTGAGTACAGCACTCTGTTGGCCCTATTTTCTTACAGGGAGCAAGTATTCCTCTTTAAACAAACAAAATTCCAACAATAAAATAAATGCAGGAATCTTGGTAACTTTTGTTAAAATATAAATTTTGGAGTTCATTCTCCTGAAAGTAAATATGTATGCATATGTATTTGCATGCAGGACGTGTGTGAGAATGTATGAATGGGGAGGGAGGTGAATGAGTTTTGAATGAAATGAGTCTTGGAGACCATTGGGCACTAAAGTGAAATCCTCCGTGGTGGACTACACAAATCAGCAGTAAGGATTTGAATACATAGCCGCATGACTCAATCTGAATTCCATTTGTATTGTGAAGAATCATCTATGAGTAACGTATTTTACCTGCTACTTGTATTTGTGGATGAATTTCTTGGCCTGTTCTTCCCCAAACAAATGAAAATACATACTAAGCACTGTAGAGTCATGAGGGTCAAATAGTGTCACTTCTTATTCAAGAGGGAAACTGGTTTCCAGACAGTATTCCAAACAGCAAAGAATCCCCTCACCCAGCCCCACCCTGTCCCTTTAAATCCCCGCGGTTCTTGCTGTTTCCTGGGCTGATAAGTCTTGCAGTGGAAAACGCATTGTCTGTGTTTTATTAGCTGTGCTTCACTCTTTTGTATCCACTCAGTAAAAAACTATGACAAAATCTAATCAAAAGAGTATTAAAGGGAAATCGTTGCCCTCTTTTCTATAAAATGTGAAACAATTGCTCCTGAGTTGTGCAGTGATTTATGGTATATCTAAGTGAGTGGGCGCACTGGAAGAAAGATGTGTAAGGGTGATAAATATTCATGAGCATAGTTAACACTAAAACATTTCTTCTCTGCTATGAACCCCACTTTTCTTATTTCCTCTTGCTACAGTGGGAGACATATTAAAATATTAATTTTCCGCTTTGCTGGAATGATTTCGGAGTCGAGCGCCATTAAGATTCTGAAAGTAAATATGAGAACTCGGGGATATTGCTCACTCCAACACTCCTCCGTGCTTTTTAAACCTATTTGTTTGTTTTTTTAAAAGGAGCCATTTCAGAAGTTCTGATTGCTCTGTGAGATGTATACCTAGGCCAGAGCAAGCATCAAAGTCCTGTGAAATAGTGTGCCACTTGGCAAACATCACCAGCTTAAATCAAAGGCAGTGTTCTGCAGGCCGGACAGTATGCGGTGGGCAGGCCCCATTCTGCAGCCATAAAGAGAGTCTCTGCTAAGGTAGTGCATACTTCCGCTAAAGGAACGAACTGCTGGAAACTGCCACGCAGGTCACGGCTGTATGAGGGAAGCAATTGCTCAGGGTTAGCAGGTGACTGGCACACAGCCATTATAGGGTTAACTGCTCTGAAGTGGTTTGCCCTTGGTATTGGTCAAAGGTGAGCTATAAACTGTGAATTTGCCCAGCCTGTGAAAAAGACACATAACAGTCCTCAAAACTGTTTTATTTTGATTTTTCTTCACTTTTAAACTCAACTTAATGACTTTTGAATTTAATTACATATGCAATCGATTGTTTAAACTAACATTCACAGAATTATAGATCACTGCATTTTATTATTTTAATTTTACACACACACACACACACACACACACACACACACACATATTCTACTTTGTTCTTATTCTACACCACTAACATCCCCCCCCCCCCCCACCCCCCCCTTCCCTCATCTTCCCCTTTTGCTGGTCACTTGCTCCCTACAAACTATTTCCCTTTCTGCATTCTTGCTGTATATATCCCACCAATTCTCTTGTCTCTCCTTTGAGCTTGACCTCTTCCTTCCTTCTAATTGTCCGCTCTCTGCTTTCCATGCGCATAGATGTGTGTATAAATGTAATCTGATTTTGTGTCTTTATGAGATTTCAGTGTATGTGTGAATTTGTTTGTCTTTAGATCTATATGTGTGCTTCTTCTATTCTTTTTTATTTCATTTTGTTTTTAGATGCCTATTTTCTAGTGAGAAAGAGAAGAAAGGGTGTGGATTTGGGTGGGTAGGGAAGTGGGGAGGATCTGGGAGGAACTGGGGAAGGGGAAATTAAAATCATAATATATTGTATTGGAAAATATATTTTCAATAAAAAAACAAAATAAACACAAAGTAACTAGCATTGAAATCTCCTGCTTTGGTAGCAGCCCTGAGTCACCTTAGAGTATGTATCCAACACAGACTGCTGAAATGCCTTCTGCTCAGTGGGAAACTACCAAGTTCTGAACTAGGCCTGGCTGAGGTAAGTCTTAACAGGGACCGACAGGGGAGCACCCTACAGTGAGGGCCCCAGCTCCTTGCCTTTCCTCTGTGTACCAACTGAACATGCATCCTATTGAAAACAACTGGCAAAACTTTCACATGGTTGTTCTAAAATAGGTTCAGAGATTATACTCTACCATTTAACCCAGTTCTCACATCTAGTCTGTGAGACAGGCCCAGCAGGTATAATTTAGTATCACTGGTGGAGCCTAGACATTATACAATGGACTAGATGGGTTATGTAAATGCAACTGGGACCCAAAAATCAGAAAACCAGCAACCTACTGTAGTCTTTTTGTGGGCTGATCTGTTAGAACACTTGAATAAGAAACTTTCTAGGGAAAGGCAAGCCCAACCCTGCTCTGGGCAGGATCTGGGAAGTGCTAACAGTAGCCTTTGTGGGCTTCCTCTGCTAGAATTTCCAAAACACAGGAGGCAAGAAGGAATTCTCCATCCAAGAGACTGATGGAGGAATTACTAGGAAAAAAAAAAAAAAAAAAACACTGGAGAGAGCCAGGTAATAGAAAACCACAAGAGTTCAATGCATGTTTTTCATGGGAGGGAAGCAGAAAGATAAGCACACGGGTCGGGACAGGGAGAGAGGGAAGGAAGGTTGAATGCTGACTGTGGCGGCTCATGCCTATAATCCCAGTTTCTGAGAGGGTGAGGCAGGAGAATTAGGAGTTCAAGAGAGAGGATGCTCTCTTGAGTAAGCCTTGCTCTCTGCTGCACCCCAGGACCCAACAGAGCTGAACTCTGTATCATTTTATCACTGTGGCCAAGCTCCAGTAATGGTGGGAAGCTTTGTAATCAGTTAACTAATTAAGCTGTGTTCGGGCAACTGCCTTTACCTCTCAGTCCTACGTTCTGCCAGTGTTGTGGGAGGGAGGTCCTGGAGCCTGCTCTGGTTCTGTGGCTGCCTGATTCATAAATTTGTTCTGTTTTAACTTTTATGTATGCCATTACTCAAATGAACTATACTAAATTGTTCTAAAGAATTTTCTACTTAGCAATGCATTAAGGAATTAACAATCATTAAAAAAGTAATAAATAGCTACTGTTATTAGAATATAAACTCATAACAAAATTTGCTCATCTTTCCCTATTTACTGATATCTCTTGTTAATGAATATTCTAGAGTACCAGAGAAACATCCAACTGCGTGCCTTGAGTTCAGCTGCATGAAAATGATGTTGTTCCCATGTAGCATCCTGCCATACAATGGGGCAATTTAATTAAACTTTTATCAAATGGTTTATTAATACTATGAAAAAATGTTCCTGTATTATTAAAATAAGCAGTGCTTTGGAAGGTCACTACAAAAAAAAACTTTAAATACTGATTTTGAACAAAGTATGAAAGACTGAAAAGATGCAGGAAACATTATAGAACCTTAGATTTTCAGTTTGAAACTTTTTAGAAACATGTTGAATTTCTTACTTCCCTTTAGCATAATGAATTAAACCACATGAAGTGTCTTCTAGTTGTCTTTGTAAAAAACTGGAGACCCTAGTGCTCCATGTTCCAAGTCTTTGTCCCAATAAAACATTTTCACTTAAAATAAAGTTTTGAACATCTATCACTTTGTATTATTATTTATAATGGCAATCTATTTTATAATTTTAGTTATTTATATAATTGTCTTGTGTGGTTTTCACTTGGATGCCTATTAACATAGTAGCTACGTGACATCTTTTATGACAGAATCTTGTAGAATTGCAGTTAGCCAAGACTGTCAGTCATAGAGCTGCCTGCCCCAGGTGCCAGTGTAGGATTAACAAAGATGTCCATGTAAATGCCATGACCACCTCACCTCCCTGAGTGTCTGGGGCCAGGAATGTGTGTAAACTCATCTTTATCCTGATTGCTCTTTTGATGTTTTCCCCCTTTCATATTTTCATCTTCCTAAACTTTGCACAGAATACTTTTCTTCCTGTCTAGATCTCTCACACTTATACCAAAGTATTAATAGGGAACGTGTAGTTTCTTTAATAATTTAATTTCCTACCTGAGTAGTTGGGATCCTAAGGAAGAGCTGATTAGGTCATATTGCGATAGTGATTCACCATTTAAAGTTTTATATATATATATATATATATATATATATATATATATATATATATCTCATTCACTTATTTCCTGCTGGTGATTCACACTGCCAGGCAGGATGGCTCAGTGAGTAACAGTGCTTGCCACCAGACCTGATGACCAGAGTTTGATTTCTGGGACAATCATAAAGAAAGAAGAGAACCAACATCTTCCCAGGAGTTCTCTGTCTTCCCACGTGAATTGTGGCAATCGTTTGTGAGAGTATATGTGTGTACACACACATAAACCTATGTACATACACATGTACATGCATGAACATACATGATAGATAAATTCATTAACACAACTGAAATACTTTTAAAATTATATAGAAATTCAGGGCTATTTGTTGGTGCATTTAGGGGAGTAGGATACAGAGCATCAATTAATTGTATTTTTTTGTGTTTTAAAACTATATAACTTAAAGTAATAACCTACATTTATGAAGTCCTGTTTGGTAGCCAAAAGCACTGCTTTAGCAATAAATTATAAAATTAGTAACAAGTTTGATTTCATAGAAAGTTGACATTTTTAGCACATTCATAGTACAATTTATTATCTAGGTTTGAGGAAATCAAGTCCATTCACAATCTGCTGAGATAACTGGTTGATTGCTGACATTTGACAAACTTGGCTTCATCAGTACTAAAACATTTTGCAAAAATCATGTTGAAACAAGAGCACCTAGAAGGAACTCAGACACACAGGTCAAAGAAAACCCAAGCCGCTTGTCCTGGCTGTGGTCACATTATTGGGATGTATTTGGTCGTAAATGCTTGGCTGTCAGCAGAGATTGCATTTCCAGTGCATACAAGAGGCTTTTTTCTGAGCTAAAAATCCTATCATCTTATGTAATAAGGTACTTTATGAATTTTATGGCTGATTAAGATGTATTTATGTGGCTTATGTGATTGCGTTAAAACCATTTTACGTAGTGATGGCTTGAGCATTTTAAAGGAGAAATTCCCCAACAATTAGTTTATCCAAAGAGGTATGCTGCCGTCAGTTTTAACTTCCATTGTGTTGGGTTTCTATTGCATTTTGCCATTAAAAAGCCATTTTCTTTTTATGATTCTGTGGCTCTTAATAGACAGATATTGAGATATTTATCTACCTGGCAATTTCAGTAATATGTGTCTGTCTTAGTCTGCACAATCACAACATAAAAAGATTAGACATGAAGGAAACAAATAGAACAGACCCCAAGAAAAGCAGCTGTGTGCTACAAAACAGGATGTTTTCCATTTCCTGTGCTTTTCTGCTTACTTCAGGTGTTCCTTTCACACAGCGATATTTCTTATAAATAACCACACAGTTTCTTCACTTGTGTGCAAGATTGTTTTCTGAAAGGCACCTCACATCTCTGCTTGTGACAGGACAATTGAATAAGAGTGAAAGATAAATTATTTGAATGCAAGATTTCAGAGAATTGAAAGAGTGTAGTGTTCTGGAAAGCTGCAGAGGCAAATGGACACTTCCACGAGCTAAAGGGAGTAGAAACGAGTCAGTGTCGTGTCTGTGGGAGCTTTCTCCTGTGTTAGACCTCAGGTCTCTTAGCTGCTGAGACCATGGAAAGGGAGGTGGTCGTGACTATGATTGTGGTCCTTGCTACTGTGGGGAAATTTTCAGTCTTCAGTGTTAATAACAGACCAGTAAAACTGCTTCACTCGTGTTACAGTCAGATTTTCATTGTGGTGGAAATATAAAGTACCTGAGAGAGTAAAACTTAAAAGAAGGGAGTTTTTCTCTTTAATTTCCCATAGTTCTGTGGGTTCTGCCCACGGTTCTCTGGGCCTGTGACAGGGGGCGTGCAGACCGTTCTTCACCTCATGAAGATGGAGGTGAAAGAGCAACAGAAAAGGGTGGACACTAACGTTTCTTCAATGGGGAAAATGAACAAACATCTGTTCTCCAGAGAAAGCGTTTACGAGAGACCAAAGAAACTATCCATCGAGGTCCAGTGCAGGCGTCAAGAGTTTACTGAGGTCCCTTCCAAGAGTGGGGTGACTCAATGCCGGCTGCATTACCAAAGTCCTACTGCAGTGTGGGTGAGGATTCACTTCAGCCACGTCCCCTGAGCTTCAGGCACTTCTTGCAAACAAGTTTACCAACAACTTGAACCTACTCACCCCAGAAAATGCTCCCTGCTTACATCACCTGATGGAGAGGGCCTGTGAGTGTTGTAAGTCTGTGAATGCTTGTGCATTCTGTGAGCGTCTTCATGCCTCTGTCTCAGCTCACTGGGAGCTGTGAGCCTCCCTCCTCTCCTGCAGGGCACAGGATGTTTTCAATCCACGGAAGATAGTCACACAACTCATGCCCCAGGGGCTAAAAGAGCTCAGTTCTGTGAAAGGTCACACCTCCTCCCAGCGTTTTCAAGGGCCAGTGGCCAAGTGTTTGGCATCATTTCCTCTCAGGTACTTTGGCCTGGCCTTACAGGATCCGCCCATTTAGAGGTATTAAGCATAGAAACTCATTTTTAAAGTGAGAGATTTAGAATGCAAACACGCCATGTAGAATGTAAGGTGGAAACGGATGTTAGAGTTAAAATATTAGAGTTAGGGGTTCAAACAGCAAAACCAGCAACAGACGCGAGCACAGTTGTTTTAAATGGCCAAGCTGATCGCAGAAGTGGAAGAACAGGGCTCTGAAAGAACCAGCCATTCCTGTGACTGCCTCCTGAGAAGTCCCCTCTTAGGGACATGTGTAAGGCAATGTTGCTCTTTCATGTTCTCCTATCTAATTACAGTTGTTTAAATTTGCACAGAGCACATGGACCCCCATTAGCCCGAGGTGTGGCATGCCCAGAGAACTGGCTCATCTTGAGACAAATTACCTAATCTCTGTCTAGTTTCTGGCATCAGTCCTATAGAAAGTCCCTAGACTAACATCTGAATGATGATTCCTAGGGAGTCCCTCTCACTTCCCCCAACTTTCCTCACTAAGCCTGATTTTGCTTTTCCTAGTCACCCTCCAAGCATTGTCATTCCCTCCTGATGGAGGCAACAAAGTCAGGCCCACGTCTAGGATTGAACCTAGAGACCTGAGTCTCTATATCAAGCCACCTGGGTTAAGAGAGATCCCTTTACTCTCAAAGATCTGCATCACAAACACTCAAAAGAAATCCCCTGCCCTGAAAGATTCACCTTCTAAAATGAAACAAATCTGCCTAAACAATTTCCAATAGTTCATGGAGTTATGAGCATAGAAGAAAATCATCAACAGAATGTACTTTGTGCTTCAAACCATCCCCCAAAAGTGGAAACAACTTAGACATTTGGTAAGATGATCCTATAACATTTCTTTAAAACAATTATTGCATTTAATTATTCATGTGGGTTTATGTGTGCTGGTTGCTGGCACCCACATCTAGCTGCTGTAACTCCTGGTAACTCAGCTCTAGGGAACTTGACATCCTCTTCTGGCCTCTGTGGACTCTGACTATATATGACATACAGAAATGGACATACACAGAGACACACAAATACACATAAATAAAAAATTAAGTCTTTAAATATTAAACTTGTACTTGCAAATATTTGTAAAGAATATTCAAGTTTGAACTATTGCTCTAATTTTGATGTTTTGAAGCAGAAGAAAGCCATGTCACTGTGGAGGAAATCACGAACATTTTGGAATTTCATTCATTTCACGTCCATTTTTCATGCTTTTTAAGTGCAGTTTTCTAATCAGAGTTAAGTGGCATGTTGCAGGTGTAGATAATATTTTTGGATGAAGGTGTTTAATTAATGTGGTATTTATTAAGACACAATTCATTGACAGAGGCTGTGCACAATTGTATCACATTCTTTCCTTGGTTTTTATTTCATGCAAGATTCAGTCTAAGAATTATTGCCTACCAAAAAAATCCTCTTATTTCTACTCTTTAATTACACAATAGAGAACTTGTTTATTCTTATATGTTGTGGTATTTTCTGTGCATAATCTTTGTATGACCCCTGTGTAGACATTATAATTTAGAAATGGAGTATTAGGGTATATACTTAAGGGTCTCAATATAAAAACATTTGAAGTTCTCTTGTGCTTTGTCTTTTTTGTCCAAAATTTAATTTTCCTGACAGAAAATAATAGATAAGCTTGTATTTAATTAAATATGGAGAGATCTGAACATGCTAACATCAAGCGTGTCATGAGTGACGAAAATGCAGGGACTTAAAATGGAACGTGAAATTACTGTGCACCCTTGTGAAACAGGAATTACTTGTCAGGCTGTACAGTAGTGTAGCCTAGGAAATGGTTAACATGCTGCACAAGCCATATACCTGTACACACACACACACACACACACACAACACACATGCACATAGACACACATATACATACATGCATATATGTACACACTTTCATGAACACACATATGTGCACAGATGCACATACATGCACATCGCAATATGTGAATCTCCTGTGTAAGTAAGAGGGTGTTTCCACATAAAAATAAAATTGCCTGGGTGACTCAAAGTAACATGTTAACTTTCCAGGGAGTTGTCTAGGTTTCCTACTTTACTTGTGCAGAAGCTGTATCAAGTATAAGCCTTAGATGAAAAACATGCCGCTGGGTGTAAAGAGTTACTAGGGTCTGTCTGTGAATATCCACCTTGTCAAGTTACCAGGTAAATGACAGAACACCAGGAGCCCGCCATCACCTGACGCCAGCCGGCAGTGTAGTTGTGAACTGATTAGTAACAAGAGGGAACTCTGCTATGCTAGTTGAAAAGGAATGAGTATATTGAGCAGATTTTTTTTTGGTAAAAATATTTTTATTATTTTAATTTTTTATACTTTTACTTATTTAGTGTGTGTGTGTGTGTGTGTGTGTGTGTGTGTGTGTGTGTGCCACAAGATGTCAGTGGATAGAGTGGGTTCTCTCCTTCAGTCCCATGTGTCCCGGGGTCAAACTCAGGTCATCAGGCTCATTGGCAAATGCTTTCACCTGCTGAGCCATCCCATCATCTCTGGTTGATCTTTATACTTACACATAAAATAATGGTCTATCCAATTCCTCAACCTGATTTCTTCAAACAGTTTGAATATAGTGTGACATTAAGATTACCCTTTTAAAGAAAAACAATAAGTGATAAAATCAACAAAATCGTTCTGTATGGTTTCATAATGGCAGGTCTCAGTGCCGTTAGCCAGACTGAACTTCTGAGCCTCTACAGACGGGCACAAGGAAGGCACTGACATCCCCCACAGTGACGGAAACAAATGACCACACTCAGACTGAAGGGCTTGGTAATTATTTTGAAAGCAGGTCTTATTGATCCTTTCATATCAGGAAAACTGATACCAACATGTTCAAATTTTTATAAATTATAGCTAATGATAATAAAATGAAATCAATAATAAAATAATTAGGAAGCAGATATGCACTATTTATATTAATTATCTGCAAAGAAAACAATTGTCCCACAGCTGTTTACCAGGACTGATTTTAGTTTACTGAGCACATCAGTCATATGTCTAATGCACACGTTGATATTGAAAGATCACTCCACAGTGCTGAATGAAGCACTACACTGAGGTGAGAAGCAAAGGGTTAGCTGATCAATTGACTTATTTCAGACCTGCCTGATCAGGACTGTTTCTAATGAGCTAATGGCTGTGTCTGTAACACAGCAAGAAACCTCTCCACTAATTTGCTCTTCTTACAATTCAGTGATGCTGTGGCTCAACACCTACAGACTAAACCCTAAAATTTCAGGCAGAGGTTTCAACACTCCACAGCTCTACTTTCAAGAATAACATGACACAGATCTTTCAGTCATAAAGTAATAAGCTTCTGTTGTATGAATGTTTAAGTATCAAAGACCCAAATACACACATACACACACACACACTACACACACACACACACTACACACACACACACACACACACACACACACACACACACCTTTTTAGTTTTGCTTAAGATAGAGTAAAAGGAACTGACTTATCCTCTTATTTTAGACAATGGATTAAGAATTTACAGTACAGTTAGAAAAGAATGTTATTCAGGATATTGATCACCAGTCTGTGACAGACTTATAACTTATATAATAACAATCCCTAAGAGATTAAAACAAAGGAACAGCCTTACAGTCTGACCCAACTTAATCCCTGGAGAAAGATACCCTGCTGTCCGTTATGTACAAGAAGCCCAGCTGGAGCCACCCAGGTCTTTGAATGGAATGAAGCTGATCCTTCAGACATCCAGACCCTCTGGATTGGACTGACACTGTAGCAGAAGAGAGACCACTGCTCAGAGTGAGACTGTGGAGGACCTCATGCCATTCTCCTTAAACCTTTATGAAGAGATAACAGAACTGGGGAACTGGATTGCTGGGGGATTCGTTTTGATTCTTAATGGTCTATAGTGCAATTTTAGTAATTGCTTTACAAAAGCATATTTTAACAGTGTAGTGGCTGATCTCTTGTACATATTTAAAAATGTTGGTGTATTAAAATCTGTGAGCTTCTTATCTATCAATACATGAACCATCTGTTTACAGCTTTGGTAATTGTCCATGTATAATCTGTCTTCTAGCAGTTTCCATTCTGTATTTACTATCTATCTTATCTGAACAATAATTATTTAAGACCTTTATTTCTGGGAAGTGTGGTATTGTATTCCCCCAAATATTGTGCATGCTAATAAACTTATCTGGGGTCAGAGACAGAACAGCCACAATATTAAACATGAGGATAGGCAGTGGTAGCATACGCCTTTAATCCTAGCATTCCAGAGGCAGAAATCCATGTGTTCAAGGATACACCCAAGCATGGTGACCCACGCCTTTAATCCCAGAAAGCAAGCCTTTAATCCCAGGGAGTGGTGGTAGAAAGCAGAAAGGTATATAAGGCATGAGGACCAGAAACTAGAGGCATTTGCCCTGGAGAGGCATTTGCCCTGGAGAGGCATTTGGCCTGGGTAAGCATTTGGCCTGGAGAAGCATTTGGGCTGGTTAAGCATTCAGGCTTCTAGCAGCAGTTCAGCTGAGACCCCTTTTGGATGAAGACTCAGAGGCCTCCAGTCTGAGGAAACAAGACCAGCTGAGGATCCGGCGAGGTGAGATAGCTGTGGCTTATTCTGTGTCTCTGACCTTCCAGTGTTCACCCCAATACCCGGCTCAGGTTTGATTTTATTAATAAGAACTTGTAAGATTCATGCTACAGGGAAGGATTGCATGCTCCTTGCCTAGACCTGTGTTGCTTTCCTAGCATCTGCAGTTACTAAGCAGCCATCGGATTCTGGAACAGACATGCATGGTGACTGTTTCCAACAGCATCTTCTGTCTTCTGTAACCAAGAGTATTTCTTTGGTTAAGTTCACAGCTCACATCTCTGATGTCCCTAAAATTCAGAAGGTAGATGTGGAATCACATCAACTGTCTCAGAGAGTGAGATGCCTGTTAGTGAAGAGAAGTTTAGAGGAGTCATTGAAGATTGTGGAAGATCCATGTGTACTATTTATCATATCCTTGGAAATTTCTTCAATTGTATTATTACTAGTCATATAACTGTCTTTTCTCCATAATAACTTAGTTGTATTTTTGTTGACTGAGAGGATTTTGACTGAAAGAAAATGCAAGAGAAATTCTAATTATAGTTATTGAGGAGAGAACAAATACGG
>CABHPP010130944.1:22588-46749 GCA_902168425.1 Peromyscus attwateri | reverse complement strand
TTTTTTTTTTTGGTTTTTTGAGACAGGGTTTCTCTGTGTAGCTTTGCACCTTTCCTGGAGCTCACTTGGTAGCCCAGGCTGGCCTCGAACTCACAGGGATCCGCCTGGCTCTGTCTCCCGAGTGCTGGGATTAAAGGCGTGCGCCACCAACGCCCGGCAAGTTCAGGATTTCTAAGGGCCCTCTCAATTGTGATCATTTGCTAGAAGGACTTGGGGGTTTTCTTAAAGCTATCACGGTTGTTTCATGATGATGGTTTGTTTTGAGGAAAGGACATAGATAAAGTTAGTCAAGGGAAAAAGCAGACAGTTTGTGGGGGGGGGGGGGGGGCCGGGTTCCAAATGCAGAACCCTGTATGGGTCTGTATACCTGCAATCCAAGTGCTTGGAGGCTGTGGCAGGAGGATTGACGAGATTGAAATCAGCCTGGTCTAAGAATGTTTCAAAAAAAAGAACTTGGTTTGTCTGTTCTGTCTTCTCGCTGTCTGGAAGAGTTGTAAGCTCTGATTTTGTCCTGTTTCAGTGCCTGAGCAATACCGCTCCGCTGACTGAGTACTTTCTCAAAGATGAGTATGAAGCCGAGATCAACAGAGACAACCCTCTGGGGATGAAAGGGGAGATTGCAGAGGCCTATGCGGAGCTCATCAAGCAGATGTGGTCTGGAAGGGACACTCATGTGGCACCTCGAATGTTCAAAGTAGGTTGAGATACATTATCCTTTTTCCTCAAAAGAAAAGATTGTTTTTACATTATATGTGCATGTGTGCATACTCTGATGCACTGGTGTACACGTATGTGCACCATAACACAAGTGTAGAAGTTAGAGGACAGCTTACAGGAATTGGTTCTCTCTACCATGTAGATCCTGAGGATCAAACTCAGATAGTCAGGCTTGGTGTCGAGCATCTTGATCTGCTGAATCTGCCTGTTAGATTCCCTTGTCTTTTTTTTTTTTTTTTTTTAAGTTTTTCAAGACAGGGTTTCTCTCTGTAGCCTTGACTGTGTTGGAATTTGCTCTGTAGACCAGGCCAGCCTCAAACTTACAGAGATCATCATACATTCAAAAACAAAAACAAAAAACAACGGGGCGGTGGTGGCATACACTTTTAATTCCAGCATTTAGGGGGCAGAGGCAGTCGGATCTTTCAGTAGAGGTCAGCCTGCTCTACAGAGTGAGTTCCTGGACAGCCAGGGCCATACAGAGAAACCCTGTCTCAAAAACAAAACAAACAAACTAAAAAGTAGAATCTAAGATTTGAAGTTCATGTCATTAGCCCCTTCTTTTCTGTCATTCGGAGCTGTGGGTTTTTTGTTTGTTTGTTTGTTTGTTTGAGACAGGTTTTCTCTGTGTAGTTTTGGTGCCTCGAACTTACAGAGATCCGCCTGGCTCTGCCTCCTAAGTGCTGGGATTAAAGGCTTGTGCCACCACTGCCTAGCCAGAGCTGTGGTTTTTCCTTGTTTGTTAGCTTTGGATTTTTTTCAATTTTTTTAAAACAGGGATGGGGAGGCATAGGTCAGTCTCACTGTGTAGCCCTGGCTATCCTGGAACTCATTATACAGACTGGGATGTCCTCAAACTCATAATTCAGCTGCCTTTAACTCCCAAGTACTAGAATTAAAGACGTGTGCCACCAGGCCTGTCTCGGTACTGTGGGTTTTTTGTTTGTTTCTTTTTGGGGGGGCAGTCATTTAAGACAGTTTTTCTGTGTAGCCTTGGCTGTCCTGGAACTCACTCTGTAGCCCAGGCTGGCCTTGAACTCACAGAGATTCACCTGCCTCTGCCTCCTGAGTGCTGGGGTTAAAGGTGTGCACCACCACTGCCTGGCTGTTTTTTTTTTTTTTTTTTTTTTTTTTTTTTAAGACAGGATTTCTCTTGAGTAACAGCCCTGGCTGTCCTGGTACTTGCTTTGTAGACTCCAGGCTGGTCTCCAACTCCCAGAGATCTGCCTGCCTCTGGCTCCTGAGTGCTGGCACTAAAGGCATATGCCACAATGCCTGGTTAATGAAAGGCAATTCTTATTCAGATCTTTTCCCTCAGTGAGGAAATCTCAAATAGTTAGTTAATATTGAAGACTGTCTTTCATCTTCTCGGTCACAGTGATCACTGAGAAATACAAGTAAATTACTGTTTCTGTACTAATTCATAAAAAAAATACTAGGATTGGATGGCAGCACACTGGGTTCACTCCAGTGTGAACAATTTACAGATAGCCTTTGGGGCTAGTATAGCGCTTCTTCACTTTACTGATGACCATGGTTGATGTCTGCACTGTCTGGTAGTGGCCACCAGCGCTGGTGCTGCTGAGCACTTGTATTGTGGTTAGTATGATCAAGAATCTGAGCTTGCGGGGCTGAAGAAATGGCTTAGCAGTTAAGAGAACTGGCTACTCTTCTAGAGGATCTAGATTTGATTCCTGCACCTTCATAGTGGCTCACAACCGTTTGTAACTCCAGTTCTGGTGGATCTAAAGCCTTCTTTTGGTCTCCACAGATACCACCTAGGCACACTGCACGAAAAACATACAGGCAAAATATCCATACACATGAAGTAATAATTTTAAAAAAGAATCTCAATTTTAAATTGTGTTTAACTTTTTGGTTGGTGCTAGGAATTTAACCCAGGGCTTTGTGCAAGCAAATCAAGTACAGTTGAGCTATATCCTAGCTCCTTTGTTTATTTTCAACTTACTTAAATTTAAATAACCTCTCAGTTAGTGGCTGAGGTATTAGACAACACAGATGCAGAACAAAGCCTGTCCACTTGGAGGCTGTATCATAGTCTCTGGGCAGGCTTAGTATAGGAGGTTATGGGCCCAGCCCTGGAGTCTGCTTGAGCCTCAGTGGGGCCTTAGAATTCGTTTCTGATAAGCTCCCAAGTGGTGGTGCTGCTGAGTGGGAACTAAGTTGTTTTTTTTGGGGGGGGGGGGGGGGCTTTTCAAGATAGGGTTTCTCTGTGTAGCTTTGGTGCCTGTCCTGGATCTCGCTCTGTAGACCAGGCTGGCCTTGAACTCACAGAGATCCATCTGATCATTTCTATAATTTAACAATGAACCACAAAAGGACATTGGAGTGGGACATCAGAACTTGGATATCTCAACTGAAAGTGCCTTCCCTATGCCTATCTCGATAATGGCCTGATTTCAGGCCTGTGTTTTTCTTGGCTCTCTGATCTGAGCTGTTTCTCTGGGCCCACTGGCCTCAGAATGGCTCTTGAGGAGTTAGTTGGACTGTTGGCTCAGGGGAGGTTTCTCGTGTTCCAATGGACTATAGAGCTGTCATTGTGACCTCTGCCCTCTGACGTCACTTGTTTGCTTTTCCTTCTTCGCTGCTTCTTTATCATACTCCTGATAGAGTTGCTTTTGTTGTAGACGCAAGTGGGACGTTTCGCCCCTCAGTTTTCTGGCTACCAACAACAAGACTCTCAGGAGCTGTTAGCCTTTATTCTAGATGGATTGCATGAAGACCTGAACCGAGTAAAGAAGAAGCCCTACCTGGAGCCAAAGGATGCCAACGGACGACCAGATGCGGTATGATATTGAAGCTGTCTGCACAATGTCCCAAAGAGATTGCCCTCTATTGGCAGCATGGGAGCTGTCTTCTGGTATTGGGGTTAGTGCGAGGGCCCTGGTTGCTTCTCACTATTTCTCATGACAGGATGCATTCTTAGTCAGAAAGGAGCTAACTGCAGTTGCCTTTTTTCCTTTCTTTCTTTCCCAGTGCTCAGAGCCTTCTGAGTACTACATCACTGAGCTACATCCCAGCCCAGCTGTGTTACTCCTGACACTTCTTGTGGGTTTCTTCAAGTTAGCTGTTTGCAAGCCAGGAACTAAAGAGCTCTCAAAACTATAAATGTTGACTGTGTGCTCTTTACAATGTATCATCCAGTGTATTTACTTGTGGTCCTGTGGCATGGGTGATAAGACCTCCAACTTCACTCCTGTTGGGCAAGTGCTGGATCTCACTGTGTCTGGGCTGTCTTCAGACTATGTAGCTGAGTGTGGCCTAGAAATTTTGAGTCTTTTGCCTCCAGAGTACTCAACTAGCCTCTTTTCTCCTTGATTATTAAAATATCTCATTAAGACTAAATTTAGAGCTGGGAGGTGGTGGCCCACACCTTCAATCCCAGCACGTGGAGGCAGAGGCATGTGGATCTCTGTGACTTTGAGGCTAGCCTGGTCTACAGAGCGAGTTCCAGGACAGGGATAAACAGAGAACCCCTGCCCTAGGGAAGAAAAAAAAAAACCCCTAAATTTAGGACATACATACTTGTTGCCTTGATTTTTCTGGTATGTGAAAGGGGAATTTATTTTAGAGACCCTGTGGCATTGAAATAATTGATATAAATACTTTAAAATAGCACTCAAGTCTTAACTAAAAAACCAGGAGTTAGCTTAAATATACTGCTGATTAAAAATCTGATTCCAGCACTCAGGAGGCAGAGGCAGGTGGACTTCTGAATTCAAGGCTAGCCTGGTCTACAGAGTGAGTTCCAGGACAGTCAGGGCTGTGTTACACAGAAAAACCCTGTCTCCAAAACCAAAACCAAAAAATCTCTTCTAAGGGCCTTTAGATCGTTAAAAATACAAAAGGATTGGTCTATCCCCAATTGGATCTATGTGTCTGTGGTGCTCTTAGGATCCCTTATTCTCTATAGATCCTCTGTTGGCATCTTAGTAGGGATGGTTGTGGGTACAGCGCCGGCCTGTGGTGGGAGTATGGTACACTGAAAGCTCTTGGCAGCTCATGGTCTACATTTTAGTCCATCTTGTGCTTTTTATGAAGCATTCTGGGTGCAGGGGAAAAGGACAGATGTTGAGAATCTCCTACTTAATCCTTCTTTTTTTATCCAGGTGGTAGCAAAGGAAGCCTGGGAAAATCACAGGCTGAGGAATGATTCTGTGATTGTGGATACTTTCCATGGCCTTTTCAAATCTACTTTGGTTTGCCCAGAATGTGCTAAAGTTTCTGTGACTTTTGACCCATTTTGCTATTTAACTCTCCCACTGCCTTTGAAGAAGGACCGAGTTATGGAGGTCTTCCTGGTTCCTGCTGACCCTCAGTGCAGACCTATCCAGGTAACAGAACCCTTACCTTCACAGTACCACTCGTTGAGTAGACTCTAGTCCCTGACGGACTGCTTTCTCTCTGCGGCGTGGGAGACTCCACCGACTGTCCCTGGGTCCCCTTGGCCTTCGTCTGTGTGTGCACCTTTGTCCTCCATCAGGACCTGTTGTAAAGGCCCTTTCTCATCATTCCATTCATGCAGCTGGAGTGACACGGCTTACTGGTAATGGTCCTTGAATGTTGGGAGCATGCGGTAGAGTTTCCTTAAGTTTGTCTTTAATCAGGTAGGAGAGCAAGGCAGAGGAGCGATATGGCCAGTGTTGGCGTGTCCACTTCTGCTGCTGGCTCTCAGTGTCATTTATCCCCTAGTCTTCAGGACTTTTTCCTTTTTTTTTTTTTTTTTTAATTTCTAAACAAAAGTGATACCTGCTGGGTGTGATGGCACATACATTTCCTTCTGGCACTGAAGGGTTGCAGAGGCAGTTAGAAAAGATCTCTGAAGTTGAAGCCAGCTTGGTCTGTGTAATGAATTTCAGGCCAGCCAGGGATACACAGTGAGGCTCTGTCTCAAAAAGAAAAAGAAAGGTGATACATAGTATCAAATGGCAATTTATATGGTTTTAGCAATTCTTTAAAGGAGGTAGTGACCTAATCCAAAAAGTAAGGTATAAACAAAAACAACATTTGGGATGGAAAGAGGCTGCTGCCTGTGTGTTGCAGCTTTGCTAACACCAAAGACTTGGCTCTGTCAGCTGTTTCTTTGACTCTTCTGGGCCATGCTCTGCCTTTGGAAGAGCCCTATGTCCCCTGATGTGTGCTTCTCCCAGGCCATTTCCTGTCTCTTTTGGAGGACTCCTGTCACCTTGACTGTTTCTCCTTTGCAGTACCGTGTGACTGTGCCATTGATGGGGGCCATTTCCGACCTGTGTGAAGCACTCTCCAAGCTGTCGGGCATCCCTGCAGAAAGTGTGAGTAGGAGCCATTAGTGGCCCTTACCATGGCTAAGCCACTGTCTGGCCCTTTGGAGTTTACTTTCAAGCTTTTGGTCACTTTTGAAAGGCTGTTATTATTGGACAGCACTAATGTGATCATTAGTGTGTATCTTGGATACCTCATGGCTCCTGGCCTTGACCATTATCCCTTCCAGCACAGGGAAACACCATTTTTCCTCCATTGCAATGATGTTACCCATTGTCAGAGGGACGAGAGTAGGACTCTGCTTCCATCATTGTGTGCTGTGTGGGATGTGGAGAGTGGCTCTGGAAAGCCACTTGGGTTTCTAGACAGTGACCAGTCTCTGATCAGCACTCACTTCTCACCATTCCTACCACTTGAGGGCAGATGTTAGCAGCATGCCAGTGCTGCTGACAGCCATGTGACTCCCTTTCAGGCCTGGTTCTAGCCTTGGGACAACTCCCATGGTGGTTCTCTACAGGCAGCACTACAGCAGGGTGTTTCCGCCCTTTGTTTCTGGGGTTGAATCAGTGAGGAGGAGCTCTGTGAGCCATTCTGTCATGTTTCTGTACTCTTTAGATGGTGGTCACAGATGTATATAATCACCGGTTCCATAAGATTTTCCAAATGGATGAAGGTTTAAGCCACATCATGCCTCGAGATGACATTTTTGTGTAAGTACTTAGCAGTTCCTGATAATTGACCAGAGGAATCGTTGTAGAGGCTTTGCCTTGTTTGTGTTTCCAGGGCTGACATCAGTGCTCCTGATGTATCTGTCCTAGGACCTGGCCAAAGGAAATGTGTGTTCGGGAAACTGAGCATCTGTCAGTACTAAGACCCTTCTGCCCCCACAGAGCCCTGCATAGACACAGCTTTGGTCAATAGTTTCTGTTTGCTAAGAGGACTAGTTCAGTGGTTCTACTCTCAGAGGTTCCTTGCTCAACAAGAGTCATAGATACACCAGGTGGTGTCGGGGCACACACCTTTAATCTTCAGCACTCGAGAGGCAGAGGCAGGCAGGTCTCTCTCTGGGTTTGAGGCCAGCCTGGTCTACAGAGTGAGCTCCAGGGCAGCCAGGGTTACACAGAGAAATCCTGTCTTCCCCCAACCAAAAAAAAAAAAAAAAAAAAAAAAATCACAGCCGTACGCGAGACTAGGGTAAACAGAGGGCTGTGGTACAGAGGGATTTGGGTCTCTGCCCCATCTCTTGATTCTGAAGCAGTGTCATAGGGCCAAGGTCTCCATCTCAGAAAAGACTAGCTGTTGGCAGCTCAGGCATTCTGCAAATCTCTGGGATGAGTTTTCTCATCACTATGAAATCAATCCAAAGTGCTGCTTTGTGGCCACTTTTGGGAAACAGGGTATGTGTTGTCTACTTGGGTACAGATGTTGAAATGGACTTAAACTTTGTGGCAGCTTTCAGCCAACCACTTGCTCAAGGGAACTTTACTACTGGCCTGTGGTAACTTCTATAATCCCAGCATTGGGGAGATTCAGGCAGAACCGTTTCTGTGAGTTCTCAAGGCCAGCCTGGGATATATAGTAGGTCTAGGACAGTCTGGGCTACCTACCTAACAAGACCCTCTCAAAAATAAACAACTTAGTTGGTAGAGTGTTTGCCTAGTGTACACCAAGTACTGGGTTTGATCCTTGTCTTCAAATAAACCAGGTATGTCTAATCCCAGCACCTGGGAGGTAGAGGTAGAGGACTAGAAGTCTGAAGGTCCTCCTTAGTTACATAGTAAATTTGAAACTTGCCTAGAATAGGAAAGGAAGAAGAAAGACAGAGACTAAAAATTGGTTGATTTTTAAAAATTAAGCTTTGTGGTAAGAAAAGTTGGTAGATGACTTCGCCACAGTGGTCCAGATGCTGGCCCTTATTTCTGTTGATAATCAGAGAACAGCCCACAGTTGAAGTCTTTTGGGGCTAAGAAGCAGAGTCTGGGCTGTGTAGACTCATGTGTTGACAGTGATCAATCTGTAATCACCTTGGAAATGGCTTATCTCCCGTTTGCTAAAGGTACTCTGTTATAATCACAGTCCTCACCGCCTCGCAGCTTATATCTAGTGCTGCCGGGGACCTGCTGTGACCCTCTTCTGTGACTCACGCAGGTATGAGGTCTACAGCACTTCCATGGACGGCTCGGAATGTATCACTCTTCCAGTCTACTTCAGAGAGAAGAAGTCCAGGCCGTCAAGTACTTCTTCTGGGGCTGTGCTGTATGGACAGCCCCTTCTCGTTTCTGTCCCTAAGCACAAGCTGACCCTCGAGTCTTTGTATCAGGCTGTTTGTGATCGCATCAGGTTGGTGCCAGAAGTGCAATTTGGTTACTATCTGAGATTAATGGGTCCAGCAACTTTAGTCCTTTGCAGTATCTCTGTTGATCCCATGTTCTCATCTTTGTGAAAAATGGCATTGTGCCAGCCCCTGGGAGGGTCAGAGTAGAAGCTAATGGGATGGAGTAACTGGCACATATTAAGTACCATGAGCCAGGGTTTGTTCAAACCTCCGATTGATTCCTAGAATCATATCAAGTATGCTTAGATGGCATCCAGTTGGAGGAGTGCTTGCCTAGCAGGCACAAAGCCCTATGTTCAGTCTCCACAACCCCATAAGCGGGGCATGGGTATAGTGCACACGTGAATCTTAGCAGTTGAGAGTGGAGGCAGGTGGATCAGAAGTTAAAGGTTATTCTTAAATATAAAGCAAATTTGAGGCCAGCCTAGGATATATGAAACCTGTTTCCAATAAAATAAAATAATGCACATGACATTCCTAGAAGACTTGAAACCAGCCTTTCTGTGTCTTTATTGGCTTATTAAGTTAACATGTGATCTCTTAGTTGCATCTTCATTTCCTGAGCCGTAACATTACATTTGTTAGTGACTGAATGTAAATTAGGTACTGCTTCATAGCTGCATAGAGGAGAAAGAGTTAAAAGTTAACACTAATAGTCTTTTGTTTCTTTAAGCCGCTATATAAAACAGCCTTTGCCTGATGAGTTTCTCAGCTCACCCTTGGAGCCTGGGGCCTGCAATGGCTCCAGGGGCAGCTATGAAGGTGAGCATTCCTGCTGTGGGGTTGTGATGACCACGTTGTTCTTGACTTCCCTCTTCTTGGAAGGTGTTAAATACATGGAAGTATTTGAGTCTGGGCTGGTAGAAGGTAGGGTCTCTCAGTCCATTGTTAACGTCTATGCTTGTAGAATCTTCTTAGATTCCTGCTTGTACGCATTTGGTTTCATGTCAGACACACTGAGCCTAGAGGGATTGGGTGACAAGGCTAAGGTTATGAAGCAGAGTCAGGATTTGGTTGGTTGCCATGCAGTAGTGGCACATGCCTTTTATCCCAGCACTTGGGAGGAAGAGGTAGGTGGATCTCTGTGAGTTCCAAGACAGCTAGGGCTACACAGAGAAACTCTGTCTCAAAAGAAAAAAAAAAAAGATTTATTTGGTTTTGCAGTGCTAGGGAATCGAGCCTCACACAGTCACTGACCACTGTGCTACCTCCCCTGGCCTCCAGAATCAGAATTTAATTCTCCTCTGTTAGCATTGTCTAATTGGTACTTACCTAGCACGTACTTGTGCAAACCATCCAGAATGGCTGGTGAGCCTTTAGTGCCCAAGGAGAACACATGTCCTGGCCAGCTAATCAGAAGGTTGAGGCTGGCTATCTTGGGTATTTCTATCTTCCTAGGAAGCTGTAGTCAGTGGCTGACTTTAGCTTATGGAAGAGAAGGAAGTCAATGTTGGGAAAAACAGTATAGTGGGTTCATTGCAAACCCAAGGCAGTGTCACTCTTCTTTTGAACACTTTGGTGATCATGTGCCTTTATGCCTCCTATAACCCATAAATGACCTCCAAATTCTTTGGTTTTGGTGGATTTTTGATTTTTTGGTTGTTGTTTTTGTTTTTCAAGACATGGTTTCTTTGTGTAACAGCCCTGGCTGTCCTGGAACTCACTCTGTAGCCCAGGCTGGCCTCGGACTTACAGGGATCTGCCTGCCTCTGCCTCCCAGGTGCTGGGATTACAGGCGTGTGCCACCCCCCTCTCCCCCCAGCGATTTTTAAATTTTTTATTCATTACTATTATGTCTGTGTGTGCATGGTATGTGTGTGGGCATGTATAAATGTTTGAGGGTAATATTTTGGAGTCAGTTCTCTCCATCCACCTTCATGCAGGTTCTGGGGCACAAACTCAGATCACCAGGCTCATGCAGCAAATGCCTTTATCTGCTGATTGAGCTTGACGGCCCTTTTTTTGTCTCTGTAACCCAGGCTGGGCTAGAACTCACTGTGTAGCCCATGCTTGCCTTTAGTTCCCAGTCCCCCTGCTCGGCTCTCCCAAGCACTGGGATTGCATTTAAATATGACTTTTAAATTTTGTTTCTTACAAAGCTGTTTTCTTGAGTGTTTCGTTTTAGTGTGTTTTCTCTGTGAATCTAATGAAGGCGAGAGTAGGAAGACCACATGATGTGAGGAAGTACTTCTAAACACTCGTTTAAATTCTCGGGGTCTCTGCTTCCTCGTCATGGAATAGCACACCTTGTCTGCCCCTTGGGGACTGTCACATGTTAAATCAAGTGCATAATACTGTAGAGGTGGATGGGGTAGATGCACTTTAACATACACAACAAAATATGGAAGAAAATAACAACACACTTAAGTATTAAATAAACGTTTTATGGTTTATTTGTGGGTTTTGCTGTTTTGAGGCAGTCTCATGTGGCCCAGGCCAGCCTCGGACTTGCAGTGTGCTTGTGGCTGGCCTTGAGCTCACTATCCTGCCTCAGCCTCCTGAGTGCAGGGACATCACCATGCCTGGCTAAATAAAAACGGTAATATTGAAATGTGGGACTTACCAGTTGTTTCTCATGTGTGTCAGGAGACGACGATGAAGAAATGGATCACCAAGAGGAGGGGAAAGAGCAGCTTTCAGAAACAGAAGGCAGTGGTGAGGACGAGCAGGGAGACGACCCTGGTGAGGCCACCCAGAAGGTGAAAGGCCAGCCGCGGCATAGGCGGCTTTTCACCTTCAGTCTTGTGAACTCCTACGGAACTGCTGATATCAATTCACTTGCAACGGATGGAAAACTACTCAAACTCAACTGTAAGTTCCTTCTCTGACCATTCTGCTAGACTCGGGACCCTTAGGATCTATTTGACCCACTCCATCAAGTTTTAACTGTTTTTATGTAGCTCTAGGAGCAGACACGTGAGTCCCTTGGAGAATGATTGAGGGCACATACACTCTTCATCCTTCAAAGGATTTTTACCTTCTTCCTTTTGGTAGTGGGGGTGACAGGTTTGAGACAAGCACGTGTGCGCTCTCTCTCTCTCTCTCTCTCTCTCTCTCTTGTTTTGTTTTTTGAGACAGGTTTTTCTCTATTTAGCCCTGGCTGACCTGGAACTCACTATGTAGACCAGGCTGGCCTCGAACTCACAGAGATCCACCTGTCCCTGCCTCCCAAGTGCTGGGATTAAAGGAGTGCGCCACCACTCTCTTGATTATTTTTATGTGTATGTTTTACCTACATGTATGTCTGTGCACAGTGTGTGTGCCTGCTGGCCATGGAGACCAGAAAAGGGCATCATATCCCCTACAACTGAAATTACAATTGTGAACCAACCACCAAGTGGATGCTGGGACCGAATTCGGGTCCTCTGTAAGAGGAACAAGTGCCATCTCTCTGGCCCAAAGAGAGAGTCTCTTGTAGGTCTGTTTTGGTCTCAGACTTACTGTGTAGCTGATGCTGGCCTTGAACTTCTTATCTTCCTGTCTCTACCTCATGAGTCCTTGGATTATAGGCATGCACCACTATGCCCAGCTTTCACCTGAATCCTCGATGACCACAGAAGATCTGCAAGACCTTTCCTCTGGTTCAGTGATACTTCTTGTGGTCATGTTAGGAGCATTTCTGTAGACTTGTTTCATTCTTAAGAATAAGTTTATTTTTCTCTTTGTCCTAATAAAAATACTTAATATGATGCAACTAGAGGGTAGTTATAGATTTGTTTATCAGTTACCTGGTAATCACGACAGCATATAGTTGGGAAGAGGCATCCCTGGGAAGTGAACATGCATCTTGTGTGATGTCTTCATGGGCTGAGTAGGAGCTGTAGGCTTCTGTGTCTTTCACCTTCTTTCATTAGGCAGAACTTAACTAGTTAACTACCACTCCTTCGCCTTCCTTTTCTTTCTCTCTCCCTCTCTCTCTCTCTCTCTCTTTTGTCCTTCCTTCCCTTCATTTTAATTTTAAAAGTTTTATTTTACGTGTTTGAGTGTTTTCCTGCATGCACGTATGTGTCCATGTGTGTGTGTTGCCTGCAGAGGAACCAGAACTGCAAGAAGTTATGAGCTTCCCGTCTGCAAGAGCAGTAAATGATCTTAACCACTGAGCTATCTTTAAACCCTGACGCATCCCTTTGAAAAATTTTTTATGTGAATGGGTGTTTTACCTGTACGTATGTCTGTGCACCATGTGTGTACCTGCAGAGGCCAGAAGAGGAGACCACATCCCCTGGGACTGGAATTTCAGTCAATCAAGAGCTTCCATTGGGTGCTGGGAATTGAACCTGGGTCTTCTGGGAGAGCAGACAGGGCTCTTAGCTATTAAGCCATCTCTCCAGCCTCTAGCTTTTTATATTTTTCACTTACTTAATTCATAGTTCTAGGGATTCAACTCAGGGACTTGTACATAAAAGGGAAGGGCTCTAGTATTAAACTGTAGTTCCCTTACTCCCCCCTCCCCTTTCCTTTTCCAGGACAGGGTTTCTCTGTGTACCCTTGCCTATCTTGGAACTCTGTAGATCAGGCTGGCCTTGAACTCAAAGATCCGTCTGCCTCTGCCTCCCGAGTGCTGGGATTAAAGGCGTGCGCCACCACTCCTGGCCTCCTTTGTTTTTGAGACACAAGGTCTTATGTAGCCCAGACTAACTGGTCTTGAGTTTACTCTGTAGCTGAGGACAGTCTTGAGCTCCTGACCCTGCTTCTGCTCTCTAAAGGCTGAGATCACAAGTGTGAACTGCACCCTGCTCTCAAATTTAACTCTGCTTCTTCATTCAGTGCCCTGGGGTGCTTGACAGTGGTGAGCTGAGATAGTTAGTGTAGGACTTGTTTCATTTTCTGTCTGTCTATCTTTGTGTTACTTGGCGTCTGTCCGGGTAACCAGTTGGAAAACAGTTACTTTATCTGTCATGTCAGATGTTCTTGTGGTTCAGGCAAGAGGAAAGTCTGTTCCCAGTCACTCCAGCTTGACTCTGCACATGTCCTGTCAGAATTCTGGGTATTGGAGTTTATCTGTGTAGCACCAAGGAGGTCTTTGTCAAAAGATTTGGGAAGTTGGGGTTCAAAATGGCTGCCCCGAGGCCTAGCATTGCTCTCCTTGGTGGCTGGTGGTGGGTGAGCAGGTGTGGTGGTACTGCCTAAGAGTGGCCCCTCTTACTGGTCACTTGGAGAGCCTCTCTTTTTGCTGGTTTTTGTTTGTTGTTGTTGTTTTTGTTTTTGTTGTTTTTGTTTTGTTTGTTTGTTTTCTAGACAGGGTTTCTCTGTGTAGTTTTGGTGCCTGTCCTGGATCTCACTCTGTAGACCAGGCAGGCCTCGAACATCTATAATGAGTGATGCTCTGGTCCCCTCCACAGCTCGATCCACACTGGCCATTGACTGGGACAGTGAGACCCGAAGCCTTTACTATGATGAGCAGGAATCTGAGGTAGGTCATTCAGGGTTTGTGGTCAGTGCTCTGTGTTGGTTTCTGCTCTGGAGATACAGTAACAGTCCTCCTACTGTTTGGACAACAGTGTAACAAGTTTTCCTTAAGAACTAAAATAAAAAGCACCCAAGACCTTGTCATTTTGTATTCCGAGACTCCAGATGATATAGTGGATTCCAGGCAGAGAACCCTGTAGCTTTTTCCTTTTCCTTGAGACAGGGTTTCTCTGGGTAGCTCTGGTTGTCCTGGAACTCACTCTGTAGGCCAGGTTGGCCTTGAACTCAGAGATCTGCCTGCCTCTGCCTCCTGAGTGCTGGGATTAAAGGTGTGTGCCACCACTTTCTGGCTGAGAGCCTCAGTATCTTAAGCTGGTAAGATCATTCTCCACCAGAACTCAGCACTTATTTCTTGCAGGCCTGTGAGAAGCATGTGAGCATGTCACAGCCTCAGAAGAAGAAGAAGACTGCAGTAGCCCTGAGAGAGTGTATTGAGCTCTTTACCACCATGGAGACCTTGGGGGAACATGACCCCTGGTATGCATACCCAGACTCTGAGCAGAGGATCCATAGGCCATAAGGTCTTAGGGTTGCTGGGACCATCTGTATGCACAGAAACCCCTTACTATACTTCGAGAGGTCATCTTTTTGCATAGGCAGACCTATAATACATTCGTTTTTTGTTTGTTTTCGAGACAGGGTTTCTCTGTGTAGTTTTGGTGCCTGTCCTGGATCTCACTCTGTAGACCAGGCTGGCCTCGAACTCACAGAGATCCTCCTGGCTCTGCCTTCTGAGTGCTGGGATTAAAGGAGTGTGCCACCAACACCCAGCCTATGATACATTTTTGTGTGTGTGGACTGTGTTTCCTGGACTAAAAAAAGCCATTGTCCCGTTGCCTTGCTCATAAGAACTAGGGTTGACTGGTTCAATTCCCAGCACCCACATGGCAGCTCACAACTGTCTGTAACTCCAGTTCCAGGGGACCTGATACCTCATGCACATGCAGACAAAACACCAGTGCTAAAATTATAATTTTTTTTTCTTTTTTTTTTTTGTCCAGAAGGGTTTCTCTGTGTATTAGTCCTGGCTGTCCTCGTTCTGTAGACCAGGCTGGCCTTGAACTCACAGAGATCTGCCTGCCTCTGTCTCTCGAGTGCTGGGATTAAAGGAGTGCACCATTACACCCAGCATAGAAAAATCTTTAAAAAAAAAAAAAAAAGAACTAGAGTTGAGTCCTATCTGAAAGGATAGCTATTGTGACAGAGTGGCTGTGTCCCCACATAAGCACACAGGTGGCTTCCTGCTGCCCTTATCTGTTCTCCTCAGGTACTGCCCTACCTGTAAGAAGCACCAACAGGCAACAAAGAAGTTTGACTTGTGGTCTCTGCCCAAGATCCTGGTGGTTCATCTCAAACGGTTCTCCTATAACAGATACTGGCGGGATAAACTTGACACAGTCGTGGAGTTCCCGGTCAGGTGGGTGTCAGCAAATGCAGTGTTGGAAATGGGTGGGGATCCATGTGCTGCTCGGGTGAGGGTGCTTGAGTTAGGTTGGTATTACTTGGCTCTGGGAGGTTGACTTGTGGAGCCATCCTTCCTCCCCCCACTAATAGGGAAAATCCCTACGAGAATAGTCCTGAGGATTGTCTGTGCCACCAATCTGTGGCCCGCTTGGCTGGTCCATCATTGGTGTCGGAACCTGGCCTCAGCCAGGACAGCACAGGCTCCGTGCTGCTTCTCATTAACAGGAACATGGTGGCCAGAGTAGCCTACCCAAGGGAAGGGATCCTTAGATGAGTATGGTTGTGCATGCTTGTAATCCTTGGCTGAGGCAGGAGGATCATTGATTGCAAATTCAAGGCCACCCTGGTAGTTAAAAATTCTTTTACCTTTTTTTTCCTTTTGTTTTTGTTTTTTCCAGACAGGGTTTCTCTCTGTAGCCCTGGCTGTCCTGAAACTCACTCTGTAGAGTGCTGGGATTAAAGCATGTGCCACCACTGCCTTACTTTTACCTTTTTTGTATTTTTGAAAATTTCAAAGTGGGCCAGTGAGACAGCTCAGCGAGTAAAAGCACTTGTCACACAAGCCTCATGGCCTGAGTTTGGTTCCTAGAATCCATGGTAGAAGGAGAGACCCAATTCTTACAAGCTATCCTCAGTCCTCCATACCTGTGATATGGCATTAATGGCCACACTCAGTACTCATTCAAACATATACAAATACACAGTAATAATAACAAAGAAAAATTCAAATATAGTAAAGCTTCCCAGGGCCTGTTCTGACATTTAACTGATGATAGCCTTGGGTGGTTGTAGTTCTGTTAGTAACAGCCTCCCCTACTCAGGGCATCTCCTGACAGATGGTCAGTCACTCTGCCCTGGTGTGTCTCTCCTCCCATAGTGTTTCCATGTACTCTGCTCTGTTGGATGGAAGGGGTTGTTGGGTTACAGACTTTAACATATTTGTGGGCTGTTATGTTTTTTACTCAGAGCTCTGAACATGTCCGAGTTTGTCTGTGACCGGTCAGCAAGGCCTTATGTGTATGACCTAATTGCTGTGTCCAATCACTATGGAGCCATGGGGGTTGGTCACTGTAAGTATTGGCATCTGCTTCCTTCCGAGGGGTACAAGTGCCCTACCTGGTGTTCTCTCAGCCTCTTCCTTGATGCCAGGCACTGCCATAAGCCCCTGCCTTGTTGATGGTCTTGGGCTGTGGACTTTCTCAGTCTCTCCACCCTCCTACCCCCTTCCTTTCTCCTTTCTAAATTTTTATATTCTTTAATTCAGTAGTGCTAACTTTGTGAGTTGTTTTGTTTTTGTTTTTGTTTTTTCAAGACAGTCCCACTGATTAGCTGATGATGGCCTGGGACTCATCGTGTAGTCTAGCCAGGATGACTAGGGCTCCCGGCGGTCCTTCAGCCGTAGCCTCTCACCGTGCCTCTGGATCGATCACCTGACAAAACTTTATGCACAAACCATTTGCCTCTTTGTTTATTTTCATTTTTCAAGTAAGGGTTTCTCTTGTGTGCAGCCCTGGCTGTCCTGGAACTAGCTGTGTAGATTGTAGCCCAGGCTGGCCTCCAACTCAGATATCTGCCTGCCTCTGCCTCCCAAGTGCTGGATTAAAGGTGTGGGCCACCGAACCGACTCATTGACCTTCTCTAACAGTGGTGTTAGTAACAGCGTTTGGGAGCACAGCTGTCACTGCTGTTGAGGGCCTTGATCAGAGAGTAGTTAGCCATTTCACAGTGACTAATGGAAAAGACTACATAAAATCCCTGTCATTACAGAAGTAGTATCCCAGCTCTGCAAAATCAAGAAGCAGAGAAAATACAAGGGGCACAGAGCCCTGGAGTGAGAGATGCCAAAATTAGTTCACTTTTGGTTTGGTTTGGTTTGGTTTTGAGACAGGAGCTCACTGTATAGCCCAGGCTGGCTTGTAACTTGCCCGGTAGCCCTTGATGGCCTTCAACTCCTGTCCTTTCCACCCTCCTGTTTGCGTGCTGAGATGATGCATATACACTACCATACCCAGCAAAAAGTAGCCCTTTCTTTCTTTTGCCCTATTTCCCAGAATTTCTGACGTTTAAGTTCACTTTAATGGAAACCTTTTTGTGTTTTTTGTTGAGACGAGATCTTACTATGTGGCTCTGGCTGTCAGAATCCTTAAGTTAATCCTTAGCTTAGACTTCCACCTGCGTTTCAGTTATAGCTGTTCCAGTTTTCTCTGTGGCTCTGGATTCTACTCATGGCCATTTTTGTTTGATGGAAATCTCAGGCCAGTGCTCTATCATTGCGCTGTCTCCAGCATTGATGACAGCCATTAACTAGACACTGGGCAGCTAGAGAGATACTCAGGAGTGGAGAACACTGCTCTTCCGGGGACCTGAGTTCAGTTCCCAGCACCATGTCAGACGGCCACAGCTGCATGTACCTCTAGCTCCAGGGAGCACAGCACTGCCTTATGGGCACTTGGCACCTGTGCTCATACCCACCACCCTCCTGTAATTAAATCACAGGTCTTTATTAAAAAGTAGACAAAGCTGGGGGTGGTGGCCCACACCTTTAATCCCAGCACTCAGGAGGCAGAGGCAGGTGAATCTCTTGAGTTTGAGGCCAGCCTGGTCTACAGAGTGAGATCCTGGACAGCTAGGGCTACCCAGAGAAATAAAAGTATTGTTACTTATATGTATGTACATATTAGTTGTTACATGATTTGGTGGTGGTGGTCTTTCTGTTTGAGACATGGTCTCATTATACAACCCTGCCTAGACTCGGCCAGGTTGGCCTTGTGCTAGGGACAGTACTCTTGTCTCTACTTCCTGAGGGACTCACACTGGTTATACATTATTCTTCATTTTAGTGTTAATATTTTTCGGTATGAACTTGTGCTTGTATTTAATGCTAGCCTAATAAAATAATCAGATTAATTTTTTCCGGTGGCCATTAGAGCATTTTGTTTGTAACTTGGCAGACACTGCATATGCGAAGAACAAGCTGAATGGGAAATGGTATTACTTTGATGATAGCAATGTGTCCCTGGCTTCTGAGGATCAGATAGTGGTGAGTACCCTGCCCAAGCACTTACTTCTCCCCGTTATCCTATCAAGTAAAAGCCAGAAAGGTCCTCTTAGGCGAGATGGTTACTTCATTAGCTGGAGAGGCTCTGGATGGAGTTAATGACTGCCATCATTCTAGATCTTTCCTAATGGAGAAGCTCAGTTTTCCTTGAGGTACTGTATCATAGTAACCCTGCATTTCCCCACAGCCATGGCAGGATCATCAGGAGGCAGCTAGTAAAGGCCTTTATGGCTGCTCCTAGGTGTGGATATGCAAGACAAGATGCCTGAAAGTGCTTGTTTATTGAGACTGTGCCTTCCTATATATTACTGACTATAAACTCACTTTGTATGTTAGGCTGGCCTCAAACTTAAGGTAATTCTCCTGCCTCTGCTTCCTGAGTGCTGGGACAGGTGTATGTACCACATGCAGTTTAAGATGGATTTTTTTGAAACAAGGTTTCACTCTGAAGCCCAGGCTGGCTTTGAACTTGGAAAAAAATCCTCTCTTAGGCTCTTCCTCCCCTTGCTGGGATTCTAGGCAAGAGCTACCATGATGAGTTCAGTAGTGTAACAGCGAGGAAAAGGTGGGGACAGGTGAGCTTGTTCCCAGTAATGGACTCCTCCCCTTCCTGTGTTGTAGACGAAAGCTGCCTACGTGTTGTTCTATCAGCGACGGGATGAGGAATGCCACGGTGCACCTCCACTCACCAGTTTCCCGGCTTCTTCGGACGGAGGGATGAGACTGGGCGGCTCACAGCAGGGCTTGGCGGACGATGAGACTTCCAACATGGACACCAACTGATGCTGATTCAGTGACTCTGCCACCGCACAGCACCGATGTCACCCCAGGAAAATGTCTCTGGAACTCTTGAGGACTGCTCATGTCAATCTAAAAACCAGATGAGGAAATGACCTTTTATGAGAAGAGGAAAAAGAAAAAAAAAAAACAAAAAAAAAAGACCCTGCTCTCTCAGAAGGGTTATGTTAAGAGGCTGAATTATTTTTTCTTTTAAACAGGTGGTGATATAAAACGTGTGGAGCTGAAATGTGGGGTGGGATTTGGTGCACAGTGGTGTGTGTCTCATGGATTCCAAAGAATGGAGAGGAACACCCTGTAATTGCATATGGTGCAGCCACGAAGAACCATGCAGGGCTGCTCAGAACTCCTGGGTTTTGGGTTCTGGTGCCCACACTGGTCACCCCAGTAGTCTGGCCACAGTAAACCAAGCCTCCAGTAAAGTCGATGTTGTCCTCAAGTTCTTTGCTGTTCACTGAGATGGGTTTAGCTTATAAACGTTAGCCACCGGAACCGTTTCTAGTCTCTGTTCTCTCAGAATTTCCCGGTTATTGGGGGTCTTCTTTTCAGTTTCTCATGGAACCTTGAAGTTCTGACTCCACTGCCCCCGATAAACAGACAGATTCTATGCGGAACTTTCAGTAGCTCTCCCTTAAAATAAGTCCAGTCGTAAAACTGGGAGCAGTGTGGCATTGTTTGTCCGTGTTGACCTCAGAAGAACTCGGTGGGTGTTTGTCAGGTCTTCAAACACTCTAGTTAATGAGGTTTAAGAAAATACTTTTTCTGGCCTGGTGGTGGTGGCGCACGCCTTTAATCTTAGCACTCGGGAGGCAGAGGCAGGCGGATCTCTGAGTTCCAGGCCAGCCTGGTCTACAGAGTGAGTTCCAGGCCAGCCTGGTCTACACAGGGAAACCCTGTCTCAGGACACAACCCCGCGCCCGCCCGCCCTGCCCCCAATCCGTCTTCAGTAACAGATCCTTCCAGACCCGATTCCCCCCCTTATCCTGCCGCGTTACTCCCCCGGTCGTCACACATTACTCCCTGTCTGCTAACAGGCCCCCTCCGGGGTCATGTGAGTCTGACCGACCTTTAACCCAGTCCCTGAGGGTTGGAGTCGCTGGTCTTGGCACGTGAGCGCAGTGACCGTTGGGCACTGTCGTGCGGCCACGGCTGGGTGAGGACGCAGCGGGGGCCCTTCCGGCCGAAACTGGCCATAGTTTGGGGACCCAGACAACAACTGGGTCGCAGTAGGGGACGGTGGGAAAGGCCTGGCCGGCAACCAGCTGAGGAAGCTCGGGGTGGGGCGGCGCGACTCGGGCCTTTCCCTGCGGTCTGGGGTCCTCGGAGAATGGCGGGCAAGAGAAGGATGCTGTGGTGTAAGGGTGGATCAAACTCGAAACGGGTCGAATCTCAGCCTTTGTATAGCATCATTGTCGCGTTGCTCTGTGCGTTTCCAATTATTAAATAATAAAAGGCATGGTCGCTTTTAGGGAAATGTCTGAGAAACTCCGAAGATGCAGGAAGGAGCTGACCGCAGCCATAGACCGAGCCTTTGAAGGAGTCAGGCATTCCCAGGAGTGTACAGCCCCGCAGCGGTCGGACGCCTCGTCCTCGCTCGCCTCCCTGCCGGTGCACAGACTGCCCTGCAGAAGCCCACTGGCTGCTTGTTCCTCGGCTGCCCCCTGTGCTGGTGCCTCGTGTTCTCCTGAGAATGAGAATCCCGTCTTTGCGCCGCACCATGTCCCAGTTAATACAAAACCCCTTCCTTTATACCCCAAAAGAAAACCTCTGACCAGCAAGGAAAATGTGTTGATGCACTCTTCCATTCTGGCACGTGAAAGACAGTTTTGGAGAGCTGCGGGAGATGGGGAAAACTGGAGAAAAAGTTTAAGGTGATTCTAATTTGATAGCTTAATAGCATCAATTAGGAAGAATTGTTTCTTTTAAAAAAAGTTGAACATCACGGATTTGATTCATTACTAAGCTAGCCTTCTCTGGGAAGTGCTAAGAATGTACAGGAAATTATGTTCATCAGAATCTGACCCAACAGACAGTTATGTTTTGTTGTGTTTGGGTTAAAAGCATAGTTGATAACCCTAGATATCCAAACACTCATGAAAACCAAAGGGTAATCAGTGTTTAAAAAAATTATTTTTAGTGTTAAATAATTATTTTTAAATTTGTGGGTGGTGTTGAGGATTGAACCAAAGGCCTCATGCATGCCACGCTAGGCCAACATTCTACCACTGATCTACAAGCCTTAGCAATGTTTTTCTTATACTTTGAGGGTTTTCCTAATTTGTATTTTATACGTGTGGATGTTTTGCCTGCAAGCATGTCTATGTACCACATGCATTCCCCCAGTGCCTGCAGAGGCCAGAAAGCTACGGCGTTGTATCCCCTGGAACTAGAGTCACTGTCAGTTAGCTGCCATGTAGGTGCTCTTAACTGATGAGCATCTCCAGCTGATGATTTTTTTTTTCATGTTTTAAAATTTTTAGTATGTAGATGGTTGTATGTGGCTTGAGTGTAGGCATAGGTATATCACAGTATGGAAGTCAAAGGAAAAACTTCAGGAGCTGATTCTCCAACTCAAGTTGTCACGCTTCCATTTGCATTACTGAGTCATTTTGCCAGCCTATTTTTGCTTTTTTTAAGACAGTCTAAAGTAGACCATCTGGCTTTCAACTCCTGTGTACTGAGGGTGAATTTGAACTCAGATCTCTAAGTCCCAAGTGCAGGGATTACAGGCATGAGCTACCCAGTCCTGAGTGATCCGATCTAAACCCAAACACAACCTTGGGCTGCAGAAATAGTCTTCTGTATTCAGAGCCAGGGCACTAGCCTTTACCTTCCTTTGCCCACACTTAGATCCATGGCTAGGCCCTACTTTCTGGTTTATCTTTATCTTTGTTTCAGCCAGGCTGTGGTGGCAGAGGCAGGTGGATCTCTGTGAGTTTGAGGCCAGCATGGTCTACAGAGCGAGATCCAAGACAGCCAGGGGCACACAGGGAAATTCTGTCTCAAAAAACCAAACCAAAACAACTTTTGACTATCTCCTTTAGACCTACTAAGTAACTACAAACTGCCTCACCCCAGGTACCTTGACTTAGAGCTGGGCTGATTGTATGTGATATGAGTTAGATGTGTGGCCATCTTGCCTATCCCAAAGTGAAGGAATCGAGAAGCCATTTAACTGCAAATATATGTGATGGTTTCATAAACATTAATGCAGCCTGTAGTGGAATGGGTCATTATGATGTTGCTATTGGTTTCCACTGATTTAGTTAGCAGTTTCTGGTTATTCTCATAGCATAAAAAGTAGTCACCAGTAAATTTTAGTCTTAGCTGGGCATGGTGGCATGTCCTGAATCCCAAGCACTCAAGAGCTAGAAGCAGGGGGATCTCTGAATTTGAGGCGGGACCTCTCCCCCACCCCCTGTTTACATAGTAAGTTCCAGGCCAGCTAGGGCTGCATAGTGAGACTGTGTCTTAAAACAACAGGAGCTGGAGAGAGGACTCAGAGGTTAAAAGCATTGACTGCTCTTCTAGAGGTCCTGAGTTCAATTCCCAGCAACCACATGGTGGCTCACAACCTTCTATAATGAGACCTGGTGCCCTCTTCTAGCATGCAGGCATACATGCAGACAGCACACTATACCTAATAAATCTTAAAAACAACAACAAGAAGCCGGGCGGTGGTGGCGCACGCCTTTAATCCCAGCACTCGGGAGGCAGAGGCAGGAGGATCTTTGTGAGTTCGAGGCCAGCCTGGTCTACAGAGCGAGATCCAGAAAAGGCGCAAAGCTACACAGAGAAACCCTGTCTTGAAAAAACCAAAAAAAAAAAAAAAAACAACAACAAGAAAACACCAAACCAGTTGCATTTTAGATTATCTGAAGTTTTTTATTATTTTCCTGAATGTCTAATTCCCCATCTTCTTCCCCCTCCTCCACACCTAATCTGGACTGCAGGAAGGATATGGAGAGAGACTTAAAAGTTGACTCAAATATGCTGCTCAGCAATTCTAGCCAAGAGGTCACAAAGGATCTGCTAGATATGATTGGTAAGTAGAGAGTGGAGCCATCCTTTCCTTGGTCCTTCACACAGGCCAGGAGTCCACACATCTCGTTTGGTAAATTTAGTTTGCTCACAGCAGACTCTGTAGGGAACAGTGAAATAATCAGTATTGCCCCTTTCTTCAGTGAACAGCTGACCTAGTGAGGTCACAGATCAAACAGATCATTACCTAAGTATCTTCTAAGGATCTGGGGTCCCTGAAGGAAGAGATAACAGCCTCCAAGCCTTAGTGCTTGAATGTAGAGCTGAAGGAAATGGGGTACAGGCCTAAGGAAGAAGAGAGAATAAATTCTACCCAGAGTGGGAAACACAATAGTGGAAGAAATCTTTCTTGTAGCTGAGTGGAGTGGCACCTACCTTTAATCTCAGCACTTGAAAGGCAGAGGCATGCAGATTTGCATGAATTTGAGGCCAGCCAAGGCTGCAGAATGAGACACTGTCGAAAAGAATAAAATATCATCTCTCTCTAGAAGTAGCCACTTAGCATAGTACTATATGTCCCATTAGTGTTCCTTTTCAAATATTTTATTATTTTTAGTTATGCATATGGCTTTGTGGGTTTTTTTTTTTGTTGTTGTTGTTGTTTTTTTTTGTTTTTTTTTTGTTTTTTCGAGACAGTTTCTCTGTGTAGCTTTGCGCCTGTCCTGGAACTCTTACTCCATAGCCCAGGCTGGCCTCGAACTCAAGAGATCCACCTGGCTTTGCCTCCGGAGTGCTGGGATTAAAGGCGTGCGCCACCACCGCCCGGCAGCTTTGTGTGTCTTAAGTGTGGGTATGTGCATATGAGTGTGGGTCCCCTCAAAGGCCTCCCTCTGGGGCTAGAATTACAGGTGGCTGTGAGTCACCAGGCGTGGGTACCAGGAACTGAACCTGGGTCCTTTGCAAGAGCAGTAAGTGCTTTTAACTGCTGAGGCATCTCTCCATCCCCTTCCATTTTTCTTCTCTCTCTCTCTCTCTCTCTCTCTCTCTCTCTCTCTCTCTCTTTTTTTTTTTTTTGGT
>CABHPP010130944.1:0-22488 GCA_902168425.1 Peromyscus attwateri | reverse complement strand
TGCACCTTTCCTGGAACTCGCTTGGGAGACCAGGCTGGCCTCGAACTCACAGAGATCCGCCTGCCTCTGCCTCCCAAGTGCTGGGATTAAAGGCGTGCGCCACCACCGCCCGGCTTCCATTTTTCTTAAAAAATTTTTTTTTATTAATCTAGGCACAATTTAAAGATTTTGTGTATGAGTGTTTTGCCTGCATTTATATATGTGCACCAGGTGTGTATGCCTTGTGCCCACAGAGGCCAGAAGAGGGTGTTGGCATTCCCTGGAACTGGAATTCCAGAGTTGTGAGCCACCACGTGGGTGCTGGGAACCAAACCGTGTCTTTCTTCTGCAAGAACAGCAAGTCCTCTGAACAACTGAGCTATGTCTTCCAGCCCCTACCCACCTCACCCCATTTTTGTTAGTTTTGTTTTGTTTTGGAGACTCCCTAGGGCTATGAAAAAGCTTTTTCTTTTTCAGACTCTGGCTGGGTAGGCCAGGCTGATCTCAAACTTGTAATCTTCCTGCTTGACCCTTCTGAGTACTGGGATAAGCATGTACCACCACACCCAGCAGTTAGATGTTTATCCTACACACATTCTGTATCTGTATGTTCTCTGAACTGTGTGTCCTATTTCTAAATAAGTCCTATTGCACAGTGGACCAGCAGCTCCTGGTTAAGGGATACATAGCCTCAGGCATTGCCAGAAACTGTTCACTGGAAGAATCTCCGGGTTAGAAAGGACTTCAGGGAGAGTTAATGAAGAATGGTACTCACATTGGACCCCAAAACCTCTCTGGAACTTTGGAGGACTGACTGTCTTCTGATAGCCCCAGGAGATAAACTGAAGTCATCACTACTTCTGCCCATCACCAGTCAGTGTTCTGATTACATTAAGACCCTGCTTTTCAGACCATCTTGTCATCCCCACAGCTCAGGGAGTTCTATGAGAGCCTGAACCAGCATGTTCCATTCATACCATCCTCGGGAATGGAGGATAATTGGGGCTGGATGAATTGTGGGGTGTAAAAGGAAGGTATCAGGCCCACCTTACACTGCTGCTCACTTGTGTGTGCGGGGACAGGACACACACAAGTTCTGCACAGCCTCTGAAATGCTTACCATTTATGGTTTGTGTCTACTTGCTTGCTAGCTTGTGGTAGTAGGTATCAAGCTAGACAAAGGTTCTTTTACAAGTTACATTAGTTTTATGTTTTTTAACTTATGCCTGAAATGTTCTCAGAAATGTCTATAAAGAACTATAAAGCTAAATGTCCTTTGTTGTTGTTTTAAGACCATACAAGTATCCGAACTATTGAAGAACTGGCTGGAAAACTAGAATTTGAAAACGAATTGAATCGTGTGTGTGGACGCTGCCAAGATTCACCCCTCAAGGAGGAGGCCTGGGCCCTGCTTGTGGACGAGAGCCCTCGGAAGGCTTTGGATGCTGACCCTGGTAGCCTCAAGCAGGCTTTTGATGACCAAAATATTGTTGAGACTGTTCTGGACCTGGAGGAGGACTACAACTTGATGACCTCTTTTAAATACCAAATAGAGTAAGGAGAGTTGATTGTCAGCAGCCACAATGGTTATCAGAAGTCAGTCCTTACCAGGGGTTGCCAGATCCTGAATTGCCACATCCTGTTTAGTTCCTGCAGAATCCAAGAGCTGAGAGCCTGGGCTTTAATATTCTGTTACTTTGAAATGTTTGGAGTTTTTTTGACTTGACATTTTTTGAAGTGTGTTTTTGGTTGGTGTTCACTATATACAATACAAACCTTGGAAGCTTGTGCCTCTGCTCTTTCTCCTCATATTCTTTTATGCAGATCCCTGGAACAGTATGGGAACTGTAACCAGGATGGATCTGTCACCTGAGGCTAGCCCACCACAGGTAAGCTCCATTCAGAAGAGTCAGTCTCAAACTGAAGTTTGGCTTTGGCCCTCTGCTACCTGTGTACTCTGCTCTCCTCACACACTTTGCACACAGGGATCCCTGTTTCCTGTGTCCATGTCTTCTTCATGTCCTGATTTACCTCCCTTAATTCCCTATTCCTACCCTACCCAGGGCAATGCCTCTCTGTGCAGATCTGCTTGAATCAGTTGCTGGTAGGATTCCAGGCTGTCTCATTTAGGACCTAATATATCCTCCACAGACATGTGGACCCCTGCTGAGGGTGGCAGGTAGGGGAAAGTCAGTACAGGTTTACCTATCCATCATCACACCTGAACCACATCATCCCACCATAAGTAGTTCTATAGCAAAGACCATGCGGAGCCAAGACAGAGGAGAGACCAGGCCGTTGCCCTCCTGAGGTCAGTGTAACCCCCCCCTCCCAAAAAAAAGGCACAAAAGCACAGTAGCAGGCAAGATGACTCAGAGAGTGTATCATTCAATTATTTTTTTTTAAAGATTTATTTATGTATATGAGTGTTCTGTCTTCCTGCAGGTCTGCACAACAGAAGGGGGCATCAGATCCTATTACAGATGGTTCTGAGCCACCATGTGGTTGCTGGGAATTGAACTCAGGACCTCTGGAAGAGCAACCAGTGCTCCTAACCACTGAGCCACCTCTCCAGCCCTCATTCAATTATTTTAATCTTAGGATTTGGCTCAGTGATACTCGACTGGTATGTGCAGTCGACTGGTATGTGCAGTAGCAGTGACATATCACTTTTCACGCCATCATCTGGCAATCTCTCAACACACCTAGCCCCTTCATCAACTCATCATGAACCCCATGATGAGTGTTCACTGGTTTCTATCAGGGATGGTCATTGGCATTGCCTGCCTGAGGCAAGAGAAAAGGAAGTCTAACCAGTGGCTCTTCTTGGCTGGCTGCCATTTAATCCCTGCAGGAGGGAGCATATTTAGCAAATGTAGCCTGTGGAGTTAGAGGTCAGATTTGGAATGCTCTCACTTGGCTGCCTCTGCTCAGGTTGTTCTGGATGGAGGGATGTCACCCTACTTGCTATTCATATTTATAAAACATGTCTCAAGCCAGCATATTGTTTAACTGTATGTGGAAGTGGACTTTATTTTTTTGGTTTTTTATTTTTATTTTATTTTTGAAAAAGAGAGAGGGGGGAGCGAGCGAGCCAGTGTGTGTGTGTGTGTGTGTGTGTGTGTGTGTGTGTGTGTGAGAGAGAGAGAGAGAGAGAGAGAGAGAGAGAGAGAGAGAGAGAGAGAATATGCCTGGCTGTCCTGGAACTCCCTATGTAGACCAGGCTGGCTTCTAATTCACCACAATCTGCCTGCCTCTATCTCACAAAGGTGTGCACCAGCAGACCCCGCAGATGCAGAGGTAGAACTTAACTCCTGCCTTACCTCTTACCCCATCATCACTCTTAAGGATGAACTAGACTCAGTTACTCTTCTTTTTAAGACTTTTGTTTGTTTCTGTGTTGCTCTGTCTGTCCTGTAACTTGCTCTGTAGACCAGGCTGGCCTCAAACTAACAGAGATCTGCCTGCTGGGATTAATTTGTTAATTAATCCCAAGTGCTGGGATTAAAGGCAAGTGCCAACACCAGCCAGCCAGACTTGGTTACTCTTATCTAAAAACTAAAGAAAAGCTGTAAATGTAGAGAGGAGAAACCTTTAGACTTGACAAATCAGGAGACTTCTCATCACCAGCAATGCCATGTGGACGTTAGAACAAGACCACAGGTGATGGTGGTGCATCCCAGTACTCACAGAATTTAGGAGACCAAGGCAGGAGAATGGCAAGTTCAGAGACCAGCCTGGTTTATATAGTGAGGCCCTTTCCCAAAAAGTGAAAAGGAGGAGGGCTGGAGCGATGTTGAGAGTACTTACCCTTTCCAGAGGGCCTCAGTTTTGCTCTCAGCACCCATGAAGAGAAGCTCACAACTGCTACACCTCCAGCTCCAGGGGATCCAATGCCCTCTTGTGGTTTCCTCTGGCACTTGTACTTATGTGGCATACACTCGAATAGACATACATACATATAAAAACCAAGATCCTTCAAATAAAATAAATGTAAAATCTTTTTTTTTATCTTTTTTTTTTTGGTTTTTTTGAGACAGGGTTTCTCTGTGTAGCTTTGCACCTTTCCTGGAACTCACTCTGTAGCCCAGGCTGGCCTCGAACTCACAGAGATCCTCCTAGCTCTGCCTCCTGAGTGCTGGGATTAAAGGCGTGCGCCACCACCGCCCGGCAAATGTAAAATCTTAAACTGTAGATGTGGTGGCTAATGCCTGTAATTCTAGCACTTGGGAGATGAAGCAAGAGGATCAGAAGTTCACAACCATCTTCGACTATATCACAATGCAGTGGTTCTCAACCTGTGGGTTCCAGTTCCACCCTTTGGGGTCAAAGGACCCTTTCACAGGGGTTGCCTAAGACCATCAGAAAATACAGATATTTACATTACAATTCATAACTAGCAAAATTACAGTTATGAAGTAGCAACAAAGTAATTTTATGGTTGGGGATCATCACAACGTGAACTGTATTAAAAGGTCACAGCATTAGGAAGGTTGAGAACCACTGCCATAGTGTGTTCAAGGCCAACCTGAAAAAAAGTGCTTCATATCTGTGATATGCTTACAAAATCCAAAGTCGTCAGTCTATAACCATGAGGCAATGTTAGACAAACCCAGACAGGATATTCTAGGATCCCTGGCCAGAATTTCAGGATTGTCAAGGTCACGAAAAACTAAAGATTCAAAATCTCTCACCAGCAGGACTAAGAAGAAACAGTGCCTAAGAAGCATGTGAACCCTGGACTGTATGCTCGAGTGGTAAGGGGTGTTTACATGAGTGAAATCTATATGAAGGCTAGTGTTTAATGTATTGATACTAGTTTCTTGGCTTTGACAAATATTTCAGTTATATGCCAACACTGGGAAAGCTGGGCAGGGTTTACACATGCTCACTATATTTGAAGTTTTGTGTAAATCTAAAGTTATTCCAAAAATTTAACATTTAAAATTGCAATTAACTGGGGCTGGAGAGATGGCTCAGCAGTTAAAAGCAGTGACTGCTCTTCCAGAGGTCCTGAGTTAATTCCCAGCAACCACATGGTGGCTCACAACCATCTATAATAGGATCTGATGACCTTTTCTGGTGTGCAGGTATATATGCAGAGCATTCTTACATAAAATACAAATTTTAAAAAAATGCAATCAACTCCCAGCTTTTTTTAAATGTATAAGCTAAATTTGTCCTGCCTGGTCTACAGATTGAGTTCCAGGACAGTCAGGGCTACACAGAGAACCCCTGTCTCAAAAAACCAAAAACCAAAAAACAAAACAAAACAAAAAAACCCAAAAAGCTGGGCGGTGGTGGCGCACGCCTTTAATCCCAGCACTCGGGAGGCAGAGCCAGGTGGATCTCTGTGAGTTCGAGGCCAGCCTGGTCTACAGGCAACCAGGGCTACACAAAGAAATCAAAGTGTGTGTGTGTCTGCACATCAACCCCCAGCTCAGACACACTAGGCAAGCATTTCTCAGAGCTTCGCCTCCAGCCCTAAGATATGTTTATTCTAAATCCATCAATGAACCATGGATATTTGTCACTAGGTGACTATCTGTCACCAACGGTCACAGTTTGTGAGAACTGAAAGGATGGATTCTAGGGCCACACAGGACTCCTGTAGGACCCCTGTCCTGACAGTACTGGATACTCAGGCTGGTTGTCCTATGTCTCACAAAACAGGATCCCAGTTGAATTCCCTGGTCAGTGTGTAGCTGCATGCAGGGCTTTGAAGGGGAGGTGGCTGCAGTGAATGAAGTCACAGGTTTGTGTTTGTTTTTGCTTATGGTGGAGATTAGCCCTTGGGAATGTGGGCCCAATACAAGGAGAGGATAGATAAGGATAGATAATTCAAGCTCACTCTGGCCAGACAGGGAGGTACATTTTGGTTTTGTTTTAGCCACGGCTTTGTGTGTGTAAAAATATCATCGAAATGAGAGCTATTCTTCCTCACTAGTAGAAACAGATGTTTGGCAAAGTAGGCAAGCCTCAAGTCTTTGACACGCCAGCCCCAGATTACTCAGGTGGGCACACAGACCTCCTCACCTGTTTACATCCCCTGGCTCACTGATGGGCCCTTAACAGCCCTTCCTGCCTCGGTCCTCTGCTGGCCTCCATGGGGAGGAGAAGGAGGAATTGTTTTTCAGGAATTTGCTGGAGAGGATATAGGAGCCTAGAACATAGCATTTCATAAAACTAAAGGCTTTCAGGGTCCAAAGGCATTCATGATCCGTGACACTTGACCCTGGTCATGTCGGAGAAACTTGAAAATGTTTGACGTCATTTAGTTCCATCCCTCGCAGTTCATCTTGGCACGCCAAACAATCGCTGAATTGTTTCCGTGGAAACACCAAACTGCAATTTGGATTACCAGAATCAAAATAGAAACAAGGCAAATTCAAGAATAAATAGGAGCAATGGAACCTGCTGGCTGCAAACTGCAAATCCAAATCACAGCATAAGACGTATGAGAAGCTGGGTCATCACCCTTAGTATTTCAGGATCTAAGGCTGTGTCCCACCAAGATGCTAAAGTCGAAGCATTAGAAGTAGACTGGTGGAGTCTGAGGCAGTCAGGCAAGAGCTAGTCTGCAGATGTTCCTAGAACAAAAGGCTGGAGGCTGGAGGCTTAGGTTAAACAGCAGGGGAAGGCGGGCCAGGCAGGGGCAGAGCCGCTGTTGTCAGAGTTGAAATGCTGACACCGCCCTTAGGCCAACTGCGTGGAAGTGCTCCCCACACCCAACCACGGCTGCCCCTGGCTACCTAGATCTAGTTCAAGACCCTGCACTTGACGGCTACCCATGTGAGTGTCAGGGCACTCCTATGAGCATGCACTTGAAACCTGTCTTACCATTTCTAGCTCTCAGTGTAGGGTAAACAGGCCAGCCAAAGAAATACACTCTGACCAACGTAAAAAAACCAACCCGTCCCAGAGCAGGAAAACCTACGAATTCCTGAACACAAAACCAACCAATCCCTGATCACAAAATCCAGCCAATCTCTAAGCTTGTTCAAGCTCAGGGATTGAAATCCAACCAATTCCCACCCTGAAAATCTCCACCCTGGAAAAACTCTGCCCCTAAGAAGGCCTATATATAAGGCCTTATATATAAGCCCTGTGCCTGTTCAGTTTGCTGTGGCCTTTTTCCACCTTGGCAGAGAAGCTGTCATCCTGGATTCTTCCGTCCCAGTAAATGTCTTGAATGAGGTTTGGGTGAGACCTTTCACCAGACTAGAGCAGAGCAGAGCAGAGCAGAGAAAAAACTTAACACTTTCGCTGGGGAAACCCTCCCCTGCAGGACGGAAGCATAACTGTAACAACTTCGCTGGGGAAGCCCTCCCCTGCTGGAGCAGAGTTGTTACATTGGGGAAACCTTTCCCCTGAGCAGGGCTGTAAGCTGCTACTTTTTTTTTCTTTTCTTTTCTTTTTTTTTTTTTTTGGTTTTTAGAGACAGGGTTTCTCCATGTAGTTTTGGTGCCTTTCCTGGAACTCACTCTGTAGACTAGACTGGCCTCGAACTCAGAGATCGCCTGCCTCTGCCTCCCAAGTGCTGGGATTAAAGGCGTGCGCCACCACTGCCTGGTGTAAACTGCTACATTTAAGGTGACTTTGTGGTGTTCCTCGGCTTCCGACTCAGGATCCCTTTCCATCCAAGCTGCAATGCTTAACACTCAGAATTCCCCCAACTCAGGGAACAGGACAGTGACTTCTTGTCCTACTTTCCCTAACTCCTTGGCCTTCTCTTGGGCTTTCCCTTTTCAACCTCACAGAAGATTCCAGAAGAATCAAGAGAACAGGAAGGAAACAGGCAGTTTGGCTGGGGTGGGGTGGGTGTACTTCACGTTTACACCCAGAAACAAGTTAGTAGGATGTTAAGGCCATCCTGACACAGATGTAATGGTAAGACATTAATGTTCAAGGAAGACTGATGAAGATTTGTGAAAAGGGATCATCTAGGACCCACATGGTACTTCTCTGAGGCACATAAGCTTAATATTGCAGGGGGGAAAAAGGTAAGAGTCCTGGAAATAGGGAGGCTTCAGAAGCCATTTACCCAATTGCCTGATAGCTGAGAATTGCTGAAAAGACTGTCATCCCCAGATCTTATAAGGTTGGCAATTTTTCTCCTTGGTGTGGGAGAACATTAATATTTTAGGTTCCAATTAAGTATTTATAGAAGGAACAAAGTTTTACTCAGGAAATGTATTTGACAATGGATCCAAGTCCTAGTGTGGAAAGACTCTCTACCCTAGGCTGTCTGGAAAATGTATGGTAAAGAGTTTTGGCCTTGGGCAGGCATCTCCATGACGGGTAAGGTGACCTGCTGACATCCCACGCAACCCAAGTCAGAAGCTCATTTTTTAATAAAAGGGGGACCTGTAGGGCCCTGGCCCCCGTTTTGGGTAACTGCTGCCTTGTTTGCGCACCTTGACCTTGATATCCTCCCTATGCTAATTCCCCGCCAGGTTCCACCCTCCTGAATGCTTAAGGGAAGTTCCTTGTCTGTGTATCCTGAATAATGGGTGTTAACAGATTAGAAGCAAGATTGTAAAACATCAGTAGGGAACTTCTGCCCTCCGGGGTCCTCCCATTGTGCTGTAAGCCTGTATTTAAGACCTCCTCCCCCCTTAAATAAATGACATTCAGCATTTAAAATTAATATATATATATTATATATATATAATTGAATGAATACTGTGAATGTAATCTATGAATACCACAAATGTGATTAATATCATGAGTGTAATTAATGAATATCATGATTGTAATTTAAAAAATAATAAATAAAAAAAAATAAAAAAAAAAGTTTTGGCCTATGACTGACTTTAAAAAAAAATCTAAATTACAAACCTATCCAGGCAACTGTTTTCTGGGCACACTGGGTGAAGGAAGAGCTGCTAGGAATTGTCTGAGAGAGAGTAGTGGGCAAGAGCAGGAGCCTCTTGGAGCTTCTGAAGCAACAGGAGGAAGGCGGCAAAAGGATCTCTGGAAGGCTCAAATCTCAAGACAGGGCTTTTGTGTGTGGTGGTGGGGGGTTGCTTTTGGTTTTTCAAGACAGAATTTCTCTGGGTAGCCCTGGCTGTCCTGGATCTCACTCTGTAGACCAGGCTGGCCTTGAACTCAGAGATGCACCTGCCTCTGCCTCCTAGTGCTGGGATTAAAGGCGTGTGCCACCACAACTGGCTTAAGACAGGGTTTTTTAAAAAGCTATTTGCCTAAAAATGCAGCCTCTACCCCAGTAAGTACCAAGTCAGACACTTTCCTGTGTGCTGGGGACACAGGAAGGACAAGGCATGTGTTGTTCTTAGTTCTGGAGTTTATAACTAATCAAAGCAAGTGAAATAAGAACACTTACTCCGCTACATCAGTGTGAGATAAAACAGAGCAAGAGAATGAATGGTCCTCAGAACCCACATTGTTCTGGCAGGTGAGGACCAGCGCTCGCGCGCTCTCTCTCTCTCTCTCTCTCTCTCTCTCTCTCTCTCTCTCTCTCTCTCTCTCAGTAAAAGGGCCATTTTGCCAGTGATATGGGTGATATGTAAACTGATGCTGGACTGTCAGGCAATTAAGTGCTGTTGTGAGCTTCATTTCCATCCTGGAGTAACAGAGGGTGGAGCACTAAGCAGGCTCTCCGTTCTCCCCCCTCTAGACCTCCCACTACATCCGCCCCTGTGTAGCTACATACAGCTCTAGGAGCATCTGAAGAGCCAAAAATGTGTGTTCCAGGGACGTGCTTGAGACTGTGTCATGCTCACCAAGTCTGGCAGCAACAAAAAAAAAAAAAAGTAAAAAGCCACAGAAATTAACTAAGAAACAGAGTACCCTTGCCTGAGGACTGCCAGAGACAGGCACAGTCTGGAGTTTCCCACTGAGTCTATAAACCAGCCCGCTCATGGAACACTGAATCAGACAAAGTGAAGGACTGCGGAAGACTAGAGCATCTCTGGCATTTTACAGTTAGATGGTTCAAAAAGGGTTCAGTCATTAACACTAATTGAAAAACACTGTAAATTCACAGGATTTCAACTTTGAATAAAAATATTAAAACAACAAACATCAACAAAGATAAAAATAAAGTATAACAACTACTACACTGTTCACCAGAAATAAGGTCCTTTGGTCTCGAAGCTTCCTTCCGATGGCTTGGTGAGCAGCAGTAGTCTGAGAAGGGCTGGAAGGAGCCTTTTGGCTTCTCATACCTCTGTGCACAGGCAATGGAGCCCAGCAGGGGCTGCAATGGAGGCTGCAGAGGGGAGAGTGAACAGCCAGCCTATAGGATCCACAGGAAGAAGAGGCCAGCACAGCCTGAGCAGAATCCAGGCTTGAACTACGTTGGCCTAAGAGAAGACGGCTGTGATTGTCCACATATGTGGGAGATCCAGGCTACGAAGGCCCTTGGTCTGGAAATAAGAGAACAGTCTGGTACTCTGCCAATGGTATCATAGGTAGATTCAAATCCTACAGAATCTTATGGGAACACACTCCTAAAAGAAAGGAATCAAGAGTCACTTCTTTCTCTAACAGTTTAGTCTCCGGTGGCTGGACACTGGCTTAGAAATGGGCAATTCTAGGAAACCACTCATTCCATGAAGCTTCTCCCTAATTGACTTCCTTCACTACCCCTTTTCTGTTCCTTCCTCCCTTCCCTTCTCTTCTCCTCCCTTTCTTCCTCTCCCCCTGCCCCCCTCTCCCTTTTGAGATGCAGTACCACTGTGTAGCCTGGGCTGGCATTGAACCTGGGTCCTATTGTCCCAACCCCCCTGAATTACAATCATGTGTCACCACACCCAGAGGTTTAGTTGTTTGTTGTTTTTCTTTTTCCACTTTGCACATGTGGTATGTGGGTGCACATGCATGTGTGATGTGTGAGCACATGTGAGTGTGGGTATACATGCATGTGAAAGCTGAAGTTGATTTTAGGAGTCATCCTCAATCACCTACTTATTGAGGTAGGATCTTAAACAGAACTCACAGATACGGCTAGTTTTGTTAGCCAGCTTCTTCCATCTCCACCTTCCAAGGCTGGAATTACAGATGGGCTGACTAACCTACACAGCATTTGTATATGGATTTCTAGGGATCTGAACTTTTGTATGGCAATTGCTTTCATTGCTGAGCCATCTTCCAGTCCATATTTGGTTTTAGTGTATTTTTTAATTACAAAAAAATACGTATGTGTTGCAAAAATTAAAAAATTTCAAAGTCAGTCATGGTGGTTTATGCCCATGACCTCAGTATTTGAGAGGCTGAAGAAAGGGGATTGCCATGAGTTTGAGCCTAGTCTGGACTTTATAATGAATTCCATGTAATCAGTGTCTTCAAAAACAAAAATAACAAAAACTATCAACAAGATATAAATGGAATGTCAAAGTCTAGTATAAAAGCCTATTGCTTGGCCAGGGGACGGTGCCCACGCCATTAATCTCAGCACTTGGGAAGCAGGGGCAGGCAGATCACTATAAATTTGAGGCTAGGCTGGTCTACAGAGCAAGTTCCAGGACACAGGCTACACAGAGAAACCCTGTCTTGAAATTAAAAAAAAAAAAAAAAAAAAAGTCTACTGCTTTCTAACTATAGGAAGGTCTACAAATATATTAGTTTTGATTATTTTGGTCTTGTTTTTTAATTTTATTCAGAACTCTGTGGGAAATTTGGGACCCTGAGATGTTTTTTGAATTATTTTTTTAAAAAGTTTAATTTTGCCAGGCATGGTGGTGCACACTTTTAATCCCAGCACTCTAGGGGCAGAGGTAGGCAGATCTCTTTGAGTTATAGGACAGCATGACAAATCTCAAGAAAGATTTATTCTTTGTAATGCGTATGTGTGTATGTCTCTCTGCATGTAAGCAACAGGAGTAGGTGTGTTTGTGTAGGTGCCCAAGGAAGACAGAAGAGGGCATCAGATGACCTGCAGTTGGAGTCAGGCAGTTGTGAGCTGCCTTTTGTAGGTGCTGGGCACAGAACTCTGCTCCTTGGCAAGAATATATGCTTTTAACTGCCAAGCCATCTTTCCAGCCCCATTTATTTTTAATTAGCATACTAGGTATTAGATATTATTATGTCATTTTTAAACAAAGACCAGTTAGTTTAAAAGAGTGATTGAAGGGCTATAGTTTGGTGGTAGAATACTTCCTTGCAATGCACAAGGTCCTAGGTTTGAACCCTAGGAAGGAAAAAAAAAGTGATTGAAGCCAGGTCTAGAGGCAAGAGGATCAGAAGTAGTTCAAGGTCACCTTTGGTTACAATAATGAGTTTGAGGCTAGCCAGTATGGGGTACGTGTGACTCAGTAACAAATAACAACAACAAAAGTAATTGAAAAGCTGAACAGAGAAAAACAGCCAGGGAAAAAATAATACACTCGCCGGGCGTTGGTGGCGCACGCCTTTAATCCCAGCACTCGGGAGGCAGAGGCAGGTGGATCTCTGTGAGTTCAAGGCCAGCCTGGGCTACCAAGTGAGCTCCAGGAAAGGCGCAAAGCTACACAGAGAAACCCTGTCTCGAAAAACCAAAAAAAAAAAAAAAAAAAAAAAAAAAAAAAATAATACACTCACTTGGCTTAAGAGTCCCAGTGCTAGGAAGTTTGGTCTATATCACCTCTCAAAGCCAGCCCCCCACCCCCACCCCCGGACCTCATAATGTAGCCATAATGGGTCTAGAACACCCTATGTAAACCAGGCTAGCCTCAAATCTGAAGCAATTCTGGTCTCTTGCTTCCTGAATGTTGGGATTACAGGTATAAACCACCAAGTCCAACTGTCACAGGCATCTCCTTTTTTTTTCTTTTTTATTCATTTTTGGTTTTGGTTTTATCAAGACGGGGTTTCCCTGTGTAGCCTTGGCTGTCCTGGAACTAGCACTGTAGACCAGACCAGGCTGGCCTCGAACTCACAGAGATCCACCTGCCTCTGCCTCCCGAGTGCTGAGATTAAAGTGCTCCACCACTGCCCAGCTAACACTCTGTTCTTAAGTAGACTGATTTACAGCTGAGAATTAAGACATGCTTGTAGTACCAGCACTGGAGGCTGAGGCAGGAGGATTGTAAATACAAGGTCAGCCAAGCCTACATAATGAACTCCTGTCTAATAGTGTGTCCTGTAATATATCCTCTCATGCAAAAGACAAAACTCTTTGACAGTATAACTAGATTGAAAAATAATAATAAAATTCTGAGGTTCAGAAAGGTATCCATCAGGTGTAGGGACTATTTCAAGAGCTAGTCATGCAGCCACGAGAATTCTGAGAGTTCTTCTAGATTGTATTCATAAGGAAGCTATGCCCCCTCCTTTCACCAGATACACACAACTGCCTTCCTGATGCCTCACCACAGGCTAACTGAGCTTGTCAGCTTGTCACTGTCTCCACACATTTCTTCCTCTTAACTAAGGAGGTACTTACTTCTATATCCTTGTCATGAGTGGCCCATAATACTGGATTCTCACCCACCTCCTACTGACCACCATCAGCCAGGGCCTCTGACTCTGAGGCTGGAGAAGCCAGCTTCAGATACTGTATGCTACTGCCCAGTCCAAATGTTCCACACTTTGTCTTTCTGAGATCAACGAACCATCAGCTGAAGTCACTGTTGGGAGCATTAGAAGTTATCATCACTGCTGTCAAAATCAGGATCGCAGAGCAAATTCTTCCCTCCCTTCTTACAGATAGGATGCTCTGGGTTTTCAAGGCTGAGGTCACTGAACCAGTTTATCTGCTGATCCCCTTGGGAACTGCTGGATAAGCACTCCTGGTCTGGGGAGGAGCGCTGGGGAGACTGCAGGATTCCCCCGTGTGCTTCCCTTGCTGTCTTACTGGTCCTCACTCTTTCTCCCAGAATATGATGGGCTGACTTTGTGGAGCTTCTTGGAGCCCGCCAACTGATGAGGGGCCCCTGTGGGCTAGAAACTGGAGACTGGGGACCTACATGCTTAGAAATGAAAGTACAGGCCTTCCTTGGGGTTTGTTCTCGCTTCCTAGCTAGAAGCCTGCCTCTCCGTGATTTCCTGGGTTGCTGCTTCTTGCCTTTCCCCCCCTTTCCTCGGGTCCTGCCTTTCTGTTCAGTTGCTGACTGTTCAAACGAGTCAGAACACAAGCTTTGGGCTTCATATTTGGGGCAGACGTTCTTCACTCTGGAGTCAAACTTATTTAAGTCCAGCTGTGAGGCTTCTTGGGCAATAAGTTCCTGGTCACTGCCAGCCTTCTGGCTTGGGAGGCTAGAGCAGTGGTTACTGAGGCTTCTGGTGGTGATAACCCAGTTCTTGCAGTAAGTCTGCATGGTCTTGTTCTTCAGATGCTCATTTCCTCTATGGGGCCCATCTGTTGGCAATACAGCCTTTTGAAAAACATCACTCTCTGCTCCTTCATCCAAGATGCCAAACTCCCTAGGCCTCTGGGAACTCCTACTGGGATTCCCTGCAGGAGACACCTGGGCCTGCTGAGCAGCTGGCTCCTCAGAGGTGTATTTTTCCTGCCTGGTAAAATGAAGGCTCTGGGCCTGAACTGGTGAGGTCTGGGAGGTGCTGTCTTTCAACCGCCCAGCTACTTGAGGTGCAGAGATGAGTTTTTTCAGCTCTTCTACAACACCAGGCACATTGAGCTGGCCCAGCTTCTCACAAAGCTGCTGGAAGTCCTTACTCTGCTGGGCAACTAAAACTTCAAGGTTCTTCAGGTTGGATTTCATCTCCATAAACTCAGCTTGTCTCTGGGAAAGGTAGTGAGAAAGAGGAGAATGACGATCACAATAAAATGTGGCAGCAGATGTGGGTGTGGTAGTTCATACCCTAATCCCAGCACTTAGATGGCTGAGTCAAGAGGACCAGCATGATGGGGCTGGAAAGATGGTTCAGTGATTTAGAGCACAGGTTAAAAGTACTCTGCAAGAGGAGCCAGGTTCAGTTCCCAGCACCCACATGATGGCTTACAACCATATGTAACTCCAGTTCCAGGGGATCTAATGCCCTCTTCTGACTTCTATGAGAACAAGGCACAAACATGGCACAGAGACATATATATATGTAGGCAAAGCACATATATATATATATATATATATATATATATATATATATACAAGTTAATTTAAAATATAAACTAAAAAGATGATTAGCTGAATCTGAGGCTAGCTTGAGCTACATAGTAGCTTCTAAACAGCCTGAGCTACAGGAGAGAGACCTTGTCTCAAAATATAAAAAGAAAAAAACTAAGAGAACCAACCAGTGGACAAAGTCTTGTGTTTGGTTGGAACCTCCACCTTACTCCTGCTTGATCCGGAAAGCCTCATTTTCTCTCTCCAAACCCTGCCCTCTCAGAGTATCTCCAACAAAGAAAAAGGGCCAGAAAGCCCTGTTCAACATTCTTGGTAACTATTGCAACTTCCTCTGCTGTTGCTGATAGCAGCCCAAGACCCCCGCCTAGACCATACTAGACCAGCTTGTGGCGAACACATCATCACCCTGCACCTACAAACTATATAATCCCCTGCTTTAGTTCCAGGGTACGGCTTCTCTGGTTCTTTGCTCAAATAAACCTGTTATACTTTTTCAGTTTGACTTGATCTGGTTTACTGTGTTTGTTTGTTTGATTTTTTGAGACAGGGTTTCTCTGTGTAACAGTTCTCTGGCTGTCCTGGAACTCACTTCATAGACCAGGCTGGCCTCGAACTCACAGAGATCTGCCTGCCTCTGCCTCCCAAGTGCTGGGATTAAAGGCCTGTACCACCACCTTCCAGCTTGGCTTACTATGTTGGCAGAGAAACCTATTGTCAGGGGACAGAAAACCTATTAGCTTGTCTCTCAGAGTAAGCATAGCTACATTGTGAGCAAGGCCTGAGTACACATGCTGCCAGGGAACCCTGAGGGTAGGCTGTATCCTGACTTACTAAAAAGAACTGTCCTGGTTTCTGGTCTTGGATGAAAATTTCTCACACACTAAGTGTCTCTCTTGGTCTTAGAGACAAAGCCAAAAGCACACCAGGGCATAGCATGTATCTTTAGCCTCAGCTACTCGGAAGGCTGGGGCAAGATCACTTGAGTGCAGCACCTCAAGATAAGCCTGGACAACAAGGCAAGGTAAAGCAAGAGCTTGCATTTATACTTACAGCTTCAAATCTCTTCTGTATCTCAAGGATGGCCTGTTCCATATTGCCTTTGTCTCGTACTGATTCAAACATCAAGTCACGCTGGACCTGTGCAGTCTCTTGAACTAAATACAAAACAAGGACAGTTTTTCCTAATAAATTTTTCCCCGTAAGTACAAAGAGAAGCACCTATACCTTTCAGGATTATATAAAATACTTTGTGTGAAATGCCTGATGCAGAAAGAAAAATAAACAATAAATAATAAACAAATGACAAGCTGGGAGGTGGAACTCGCTCTGTAACCAGGCTGGACTCAGTCAGGTTCACAGAGATCCGCCTGCCTCTGCTTCCCGAGTGCTGGGACTAAAGGCGTGCGCCACCGCCCAGCATTCCTTTACCTCTTCTTCTGTCATGGCAATAGAAAGCTTGACCGGAGCACTGACAACGGAGTCACCCTGTCACATTATACAAGGGAACAGCCTCATTTGCCTCTGTTCTCAGCATTGCTAATTCTTGTGAGGGCAACAGTTCTAGTTCTAACATCTCTAAACAGATGGACAGTTGCCCTGTGTGTAGCCAAGGTTGGAAATCAGTAGATAAACAGTACAGTGCTTCTTTCCAGACAGATGGGAATTATTTTATGAGCTACTCAAAGGCATTGATTTTTGTAAATCATGAGTAATTCATCCCTTGGCATGTGAATAAGCTGACTTGAATTAGTTTAAAATAAAAAATAAACAAAATGCAAATAAGTACAGATGCATAATCATCTATTTTTCTTAGAAAATTCTACAGAAGTATTTAGCTAAGGAGAATTGTGTGTTGACTGTTTACAAGGGCGTTCAGCTACATGTAAAAACACTTAATTGGTGGGGGAGGGGATTTTACAGACCTCACACTATAACTGATGTTGAGATCAAGGCTGGTTCACCACAAAACAACTCTCACTGAAACCAAGGCAGTGAGAAGCACAGCGGTGACTGGAATAGTTCTAACTCCGAAGGGGGAGTGTGTCCAGAGACAGCACAGCAGGCAAGCCATGTGAGACGAGGGAGGCTGCTGATTCATTTTAGGATGAGGTATGAAGGCTGGCACAACTACCACACCCTGAGACAGCAAGATTACTAAGTAGAGGAGTAGTACAACACAAAAGCTACCATGGGATTAAAATGTTAGCATGGGCTAGAGAGATGGCTTAGTGGTTAAGAGCACTCCTGCTCTTCCTGAGGACCTGGGTTCGATTCCCAGCACTTACACATTGTGGAGGTTTACAACTGTAACTCTAGTTATAGGGGATACATCTACATTCTAAAGTCTGAAATATCTAAGTGATGTTCTCTAATATATACTTTTATAACCCAGCTGTTCCAGACCAGCCAGGACTACACAGACAGACTTTTCTCCAAAAAAAAAAAAAAAAAAAAAAAAAGCACAAAGGTTTATAAGCAGGGTGTGGTAACACAAGCCTTTAATCCCAGAACCTGGGAAGCAGAGGTAGGCAGATCTCTGTGAGTTCCAGGACAGCCTGGTAATAAGTTCCAAGTCAGCCAGGGCTATGTAGAGAGATACCCTGTCACAAAACAAAACAAAATAAAAACAAGCAAGCAAAAATGTGTTGTCACATAGCAGTAGGGTCCACTATCCAGGCCCAACTTTATACACCTATCCTCTCATCTTAAACAGTATAGAATCACACCCTGGAAACCTGGCTAAGGTCAGAAGGGTCACACTCATGGCTCACTAGTGCCCTCTGCTGCTAACATCAACCTTGAGAGGCTAACAAAAATTTACAAATAGAACCAAACAAAAATAAACCTGGGGGCCGGGCGCTGGTGGCGCACGCCTTTAATCCCAGCACTTGGGAGGCAGAGCCAGGCAGATCTCTGTGAGTTCGAGGCCAGCCTGGTCTCCAAAGCGAGTTCCAGGAAAGGCGCAAAGCTACATAGAGAAACCCTGTCTCGAAAAAAAAAAAAAAAAAAAAAAGCAAAAAATAAATAAATAAATAAAAAAATAAACCTGGGACACTCACTTGTCTTGGCTATAGTCTCCAAAGAATCCAAAATAGACTGGCTTCTTGAACTGAGATGTTCCTCAGACTTTTCCACAGATGTCTGCAGCTAAGAAACCCAAAATTAAGAAAGAACTCACATGGGGACTGGAGAAGTGGCTCAGGCTGGGAGTACTGTCTGCTCTTCCAGAAGACCAGGGTTTGATTCCCATCACTCACATGGTGGCTCACAACTGTCTATAATTCCAATTCCAGGGGAAGCAATGCCTTCTTCTGGCCTCCAAGGGCACTGCACACACGTGGTGTACAGACATATATGCAGGCAAAACACCCAAACACATGAAATAAACATAAATTTTAAAAAAAAAAGAAAAAGACAAAAAAAGCACAAACTGTTGCCTTGTCATCAAATCATGAAATGGTAAACATGTCTATATTTGCTGACGCCACTACAATGATTACCATTCCTAAGATACACAATGCTCTAATTTGCTGCAACTTAGCTCTACTTACCTTGTGAATGACTTCTTGAAAATGAGAAACAAAGTTGTACAGCATCTCACTATAGTTAAGAAAAAAGGGGGGAAAATAAATCTTTGTGCCATATTGAAATAGCATATAATATCTGATTATGGCAGGTGTTCATCTAGCATCAAAACATTGCTTGATCAGAGCTGGAAACTCTACCTGAGAAATCTCAGTTATCCAGCCAAAACTCAACTGAGTTCCAATGCAAATCATCACATTTTTCTTCTTTACATCCTGCTGCTTCTTTATTTTCCTTTTATCCCTATTTTTTTAGATTTATTTATTTTGTGTGAGTGTTTTGTCTGCATTGTGTGTCTCTGAGCACCATATGCATGCCTGATGTCCAAGGAGGTTAGAAGAGGTTGTTGGATCTTCTGGAACTGGAGTTAAGGATGTTTGTGAACCACCATGTGGGTGCTGAGAACCAAACCTAAGTCCTCTACAAAAGCAATTAGTGCTGAGCCATCTCTCCAGCTCTTTTTCCTGATTTTAGAAGCAGGTGGATTTCTGTGAGTTCAAGGCCAGCCTACATAGAGAGCTCCTGGCCAACCATGGCTATATAGTGAGACTGTGTTTCAAAACAACAAGCAAATAAAACCGTGCACACAAATAGTTTTTTAAATTACAAATTTTGCGTTTCTTAAATTTTAAATTTACATTTATTTCATGTGTGTGTGTGTGTGTGTGCACACACAAATGCACAGCACCCAGGCGGAGGCTAGAGAAAAACTTGAGGGAGTTGGTGCTCTCCTTCAGCCACAGAGATTCCGGGGATTAAAGTCAGGTTGTCAGGGTTGTCAATAAGTATTGACAACTGAGGCTTAGCCACCAACTGGCCCCCTGCCTTTTTTATTACATTCATTTAGAGTATATGTGTGTATTGTAGACAAGGAGGTCAGAGAACAACTTGTGAGAGTTAGTTCTTTCTTTTCACCATGTGGGTCCCAGGGATTAAAATCAAGTCATCAGGTTTTATAGCAAGTTCCTTTACCCATTCAATGTATTTTCAGGTTTTATTCTAAATATTTATAAATTTATGTGCATGAGCAGTCTGTAAGTACGTATTTATTGCACCACGTATGTGCCTGGTGCCTGTGGAGGTCAGAAGAGAGCACTGGATCCCCTGGAAGTGGAGTTACAGTTGTGAGCTGTCATGAGTGCTGAGAACTGAACCTGGGTCCTCTACAAGAGCAGCAAATGCTCTTAGCTGCTGAGCCATCTCTCCAGTCACTCAGTCAGCGTTTTTAACGTAGGATTACATATTAGTCCAGTCTTGCCTGCAATTCCTGGTAATGCTCCTGGCTCAACCTTCTAAATGCTGAGAATTTAGAGAGAAAACCACCATGCTTGGCTTCTGATTTCCTTTCTTTTCTTCTCATTTATTTGTGTATTTATGTGTGTGTGTGTGTGTGTGTGTGTGTGTGTGTGTGTGTGTGTACATTGTATGTGTGGAGGTCAGAGGACAACTTTTAAGAGTCCGCTCTCTCTTTCTGCCTGCCATGTGGGCTCTAGGGATTGAACTCAGCTCACTGTTAGGCCTAGCAGGAAGTACCATCTTGTTGGTCCTAGCTGAGAGATATATTTCTTTTCTTTTCTTCCCCCTCTCCTCACCCATGACAGGCTTTCTGTGTAGCCCTGGCTATCCTGGAACTTGCTCTGTAGACCAGGCTGGCCTTGAACTCAGAGACCCACCTGCCTCTGCCTCCTCAGTGCTGGGATCAAAGGCGTGCACCACCACTGGGCTTCTTTTCCATTTTAAAGATAAGGTCTCATTAGGTAGCCCTCATTGACCTGGAACTTTATGTAGACCAGCCTGGTATTGAACATTAATGATCTGCCTGCCTCTGCTTTCTGAGTGCCGTTACTGAAGACATGCACTACTACATCCGGTTTAAATTTTTGTTTTGGCCGGGCGGTGGTGGCGCACGCCTTTAATCCCAGCACTCGGGAGGCAGAGGCAGGCAGATCTCTGTGAGTTCGAGGCCAGCCTGGTCTCCAAAGCGAGTTCCAGGAAAGGCGCAAAGCTACACAGAGAAACCCTGTCTCGATAAACAAACAAACAAAAAAATTGTTTTGTTCATTTTTTCAAGACGGTTCACTATTTCACTATGTAGCTCTGGCTGTCCTGGAACTAAATTTGGAAACCAGGCCTTGTACTCACAGAGATCTACCTACCTCTGTTCAAATGCTGAGATAAAGGAATGTGTCATTACGTCTGGCTTAAATTTAATTTTTATTTTTCATGTATGAGTGTTTTGCCTACATATATGTATGTACATCACGTGTGTGCTTGGTGTCCCCAGAGTCCAGAAGAGGACATCAGGTTGTCTGGAACTGAAGTTACAGGTGGTTGTGAACGACCATGTTGGTGCTGAGAATTGAACCCAGCTCCTTGGGAAGTGCAATAATAGCCCCCCTAATAATCCTAGGGGGTTATTTCTTAATCAACTGAATAAGAAACTTCATATAGAACAGCACTGGGGAAGCAGAAGCAGGCAGATCTCTATGAGTTCAAGGCCAGTCTGGTCCACAGAGCAAGTTCCAGGACAGCCAGGGCTACACAGAGAAACCTTGTCTCAAAGAAAAAAGAAAAGAAAACGAAATTCTGTCCACGTCCAGCTGTGCATGGTGACTCATTCCTTTAGTCCCAGCACTGGGAGAGGGGAGGGATAGAAGAGGTAGTTGAATACCACCAGGCAGTTCCAAAGTTAGCCTGCTCTATATAGTGAGACCCTATCTAAAAAAAGTGAGAAAATAAGTCTTAAACTTGGACTTAAGAATTCATCTCTTACACTGGATTGAGGGTATCATTCAGTGGTAGAACACTTGCCTAATGTTTGAGAAGCCCTATGTTCAATTACACAAGACAAAAATCATGTACCACAGACACATCTACCCTGGTGGTGATAGTGGCGCACGCCTTTAATCCTAGCACTCAGGAAGCAGAGGCAGGCAGATCGCTGTGAGTTCGAGGCCAGCCTGGTCTACATAGTGAATTCTAGGACAGACAGGGGCCACACAGAGAAATCTTGTCTTGAAAAACCAAAATAATAATAATAATAATAATAATAATAAATGTCATCTAATACCCTATGCTAGATGATCTGCAAAGATAAAAATTAAATTAGAAGGCAGAAATTTAGGCAGAAGCAATATAATATTAGTTGAATTTTGCATTTTTTTAAATAGAGTTTTTGTTTTCCAGAGACAAAAAGCTACATTCAAATCTACAAGTCACACTGAGGAAAGCAAAGAGGAATTACTAGCTAAGTGTTAGTGGCTCGTGCCTATAACCCCAGCACTTGAGAGGCTAAGGCAGAAGGATTACTACAAATTTATAGCCAGTCTGGGCTATACAGTGAGGTCCTGTCTCAAACAAACAAAAGCATATTAGAAAAAATTAAAAGGCTAGAGTTTGAGTATTGGGAAATCAGCTCAGTGGGTAAGTACTTACTATGTAAACATAAGGTCTTGAGATCTATCCCAAGCACCCATGTAAAAAGCTAGGCCATACTCTTTTAATTGCAGGCTCTCAACAGCCAGCTAAGCTAGCCTAATTAGTGAGCCCCAGGTCCTGGTGAGAGACCTTGCCTCAAAAACCAAGGCAGGGCGGGTGGGAAAACAGCTTAGTGAGTAGAGTATTTGCTGTTTGGAGGCTCAGCATGTACCTAAGAGTCAGGCACAGTGACGCACGTCTCTAATTCCAGTCCTGGGGAGACAGGAACAAGATCTCTGGGACTTGCTAGCTAGCTAGTGTAAGATGAATCCATGAGGTCAAAGTTCACCAAGACAAAAAATTAGGTGGAAAAGAAAAAAGGTGGAGAATGACAAAGGAAAACATCTGAAGCTCACCTCTGTCTCCATAGACAGGGACACACACACACACACACACACACACACACACACACACACAC
>CABHPP010130943.1:0-19453 GCA_902168425.1 Peromyscus attwateri | reverse complement strand
GGAGAGGAGAGAGGAGAGAGGAGAGAGGAGAGAGAAGAGAGAAGAGAGGAGAGAGGAGAGAGGAGAGAGGAGAGAGAAAGAGAGAGAGAAAGATTAAAAAGAAAAAGAGGGCTGGTCAGATGGCTCCGTGGGTAAAGACACTTGCTCCAAGACAGACAACCTGGGTTTCATCCCTGGAATCACATGGTGGAAGGTGAGAACCGACTCTGACAAGTTAACCTTTGACCTCCATCTGTGCGCTGTGGCATGCACACACACAGAAAATAAATGTGATACAAGCATGGTGGTACACACCACCTGGGAGGCAGAGGCAGGCGCATCTCTGTGAGTTCAAGGCAGATCTGATCTGCACAGCAAGTTCCAGGTCAGCCAGGGCTACATCATGAGACCTTGTCTCAAAATAAATGGATAAATAAAAATAAATGCATAATCAAACAAGTTTCAAAAGGGAAGAATCACAAAGAAGAAAGAGGGTGAGGGGCCAGAGGGAAGCCTCCAGAAATTAAAATTAACTATAGCTCAGGTATATTTAGTAGGAGTAGATTCATTTGAATACTCTCCCAGACAATCTAACAAAAGACAGAAAGGTAGAAAAAAACAAAAGGAAGATCTGTGCAGACAATAGGCATGCCTAGAAGAGAGGAGGGAGCTGACAGGATTGGGATACCCACAGACCTCTCAGAACTGGAGCATCACCTCTCAGAACTTCTGGATAGTCATTTCCAGGTTGAATGAAGCTAGCCATGCTCAATACACATGGGAAAAGCCCTGGATACCAGGAATAAAGTGCCTGCTATGGGATCCAGGGAATAAAAGCAGATTACAACTTTGAAACCGTGGACAGCACTACCGTTCTCAGAACAGCCCCAGATGCCGGAATAAAACAGGAAGCCGTACTGGGATGACGGCAGAAACCCATTTTTAATTTTACTTTTCCACATTGATTTACTGACTTATTGGTAACACCGGCATGTCCTTGGCAAATCTGCCAGCGCTACTTCCCACACTCCTCTGGTGTGGTTCTGTTAGTGTTTCAAGTGAATGCCAGCAAACTGCAGCCTTCCCCCCACAGAGGACAGAGCGCCACCTTCCCTTTCTGTACGGGGCTCTTTTCAACCAACAGTGCCAATTGGGAATCACTTCAGAGGACAGAGAAATCGTTGACATTCTTCAGAACCTTATTTTTAACCTAGATCTCTCTATAGAACCAAACTATCAATCAAGCATGAGGGTGGAATAAGGCTTTTTTAAATGTGCAAATATTTGGAAAAGGTACTCTTGTTCAGAAAGTGACTGAAGGATGTGTTCCAGCAAAACGCATTTTGATCCGAGAAAGACAGTGTACAACCCAGGAAACAGGGACTGAACCCCTCCACCCAAAAGGGCAAAAGGATCCTTCAGAGCCGTAAAAGGGGAGTAAGTGCTGAGGTGGGCAAAGCCTGGGGCACCCAGACCTGACTAGATGGGTTGTGGGTAACAAATGGGATGACATGATGATCTGACTTGTCTAATTATATTACAAAATGGGTCCATAAAGAGTTCTGTTAAGACTTTGAAGAATTACAGGTCAGGTGAGCAATTTAAATAAAAAGAAATAACTCTAGGAAAAACAGAAAGGTGTATGAATTGGCTCCACAGTCAAAGTGATTTGTAGTACGCAAAATGGTCACATTCCCTGGCATTTCCTGAACACTAACTTTGGCCTTTGGCCATTGTTCTGAGATCTTTGCATGACATCCCTCATTTGTCCTCATAACCACCTCACGGGAAGTGGACTATTAACTTTTCCCTACTGTACTTATGGGGAGACCCACATGCTTATGCAATTAGCTTTTGACCATGAACAGAGGACAGATTTGAACCCATGAAACCTTATGGTAATATTTCATTTGTACTGAAATCTGATTTTATTTGTATGTTAATAAATAAAGTTGCCTGGGGGTCAGAGCTAATAGCAAGCCATAGCAAAAGCCGGTGGTGGTTGTGCACACCTTTAATCCCGATCACATGACAGGTAGATGTCTGTGTATTCAAGGATACAGCCAGCATGGAGACACACACCTTAAATCTCAATACCAACCATAGAAGACCTGGAGGTCTGTATAGACAGGCAGTGATGAGGAGGTCATGTGGTTGGGTTTACAACCAATGAGAAGGCAGAACAGAAAGTCAATAAAATGACAGACACGCAGGAAGTAGGTCTCTTTCTGAGGGGAAGGACGACAGCGGCAGTGAAGGGTAAGAAAGGTTTTTTTAGTATCAGCTCTTAGCTGCTGCTCTGACCTCTTGGGCTTTTAACTCTGCATTTGGCTCTGTGTTTCTTATTTAATAAGACTGTTACAGCTACAAAACCTGACTCTAGTGCCCATACCCTCAACCACGCTGTTGTTACACCAATGAGCATATTATTTAACCCACAACAGTGGAAATACAGTATGAAGATGTGGGAATGGAGAGAGGCCTAACTTGGGTCCATGGATACCCACTCTGATTCTTCAACCCAGGAAGCCAACAGACATCATCTAAACTTGATAAATCTATAAAGAGTATTTTTTTTTTCAAGACAGGGTTTCTCTGTGTAGCCTTGGATGTCCTGGAACTCACTTTGTAGACCAGGCTGGCCTTGAGTTGAAAGAAATCCACATGCCTATGCCTCCCAAGTGCTGGAATCAAAGGCATGCGCCACCACCACCTGGCTGAGTATTTTTTATAAGTAGTATTTTAGTAATAGAATATCTGTTTATATGCATAATATCTGTGAAAATGATGATACTCACCAGGGCATTCGGGGACTTATGGGCCCTTTAAATATTTGTCTTTTACAGGGTTGTGGCAATGTAATATTTATGAAAATATCTCTTATAGTCTAGAAACAAACTCTTGCTGGACCTCACCTTTGAGCTGGATGGTGGTAGCACATGCCTTTAATCCTAGCACTTGGGAGGCAAAGGCAGGTGGATTTCTGTGAGTTGGAGGCTAGCCTGGTCTACAGAGAGAATTCCAGGACAGTCAGGGCTACACAGAGAAACCCTGTCTCGAAAAACCAATACACAAACAACACACAGCACACAACACAGCACACACACACACACACACACACACACACACACACACACACACACACACTGTCTTAGTTAGAGTTTGTATTGTTGCAACAAAACACCATGACCAAAAAGTAAGTTGGGAAGGAAAGGGTTTATTTGGCTTACACTTCAGCATTGCTGTTCATCACTGAAGGAAGTCAGGACAGGAACTCAAACAGGGCAGGATCCCAAAGGCAGAAGCTGATGCAGAGGCCATGGAAGGGAGCTGATTACTGGTTGCTTCCCCTGGCTTGCTCAGCCTGTTATAGAACCCAGGACCAGCAGCCCAGGGATGGCACCACCCACCATGGCTTGGCCCTCTCCCATTGATCACTAAATGAGAAAATGCCCTACAGTTGGATCTTATCAGGCATTTCCTCAACTGAAGCTCCTTCTACTGATGACTCTCGCTTGTGTCTGGTTGACACACAAAACCACACAGCACACATACCTTGAGGTCATGGAAGGCTCAAGGCCGCTATCCTACAGTGTGCTCAGCTTGTTTGTTTAATTTGCCTTTTAGAAAACAGTGTAACAATCAACCTTACTTGCCTTGGATTTCCCATGTAATCAGCTTTTACAACCTAAGTCAATGCATGGCTGTAATATTAAATAAATAACTACTCTTCCATGCCCCTTACCCAGAGAGCAATGTGTATGTGTTATGATGAACATTTGCTAAAAAAAAAAAAAAAAAAAAAAAAAAACAGCAAATACAGGTTGAAAACAATCTTATAAACTGAACCCACCATTAATGTAGCATACAGCATTTGCATATTGCTTGATAAACAATTCTGTTTCTAGTACTGTCTGTTCGTTGGGGTCAGTTGAAGTTTGTGACTTAATCCTTTGTAAACTCCGTTAAAAGCTTCTGTAAAGTATCCTGCATTCCTCCCCCAAGTGACGCCTCCTGTGCTGTTCAATAAAAGGCAGGGCAAAGCCCTTTGTGGGACACCTACACACAGACACGGGCCCAGATTCAGCCTCACACGACAGACAGACAGGAGTAACAGAAGACAGAAAGAGCGAAGAAGGCAATTAAAACCTGGACTGGCTATTGGCTGTATGACACCAAGGGGAGAATTCTGTCCTTACTGTGACACCATGGCACTATTGGTGACTCTGAGTTTATTACTAATGCTTTCAAACCAACACACACAGTCATGTAAGAAGAAGCCATGGGAGAGTTCTCACCAGAGAAGTGTCAGGGTCTGACGAGTATTAAAAGGACAGTTCTGGAAGCAGAGAGATAGCTCAGCCATTAAGAACCTTATTGCTTCTGCAAAGAACCTGGTTTCAGTTCCCAGCACCCTGTATGGTGGCTCACAACCGCCTGGAACTCGAATTCCAGGGGATCAAATGCTTTCTGCCCTCCTACATGCATATGGTGCACATAAACTCACACAGGTACACACAAATACATACATTTAAAAAAACACCCTACATCTTAAAAATGATTAATAGAACTCTCCAGCTGTGTGAATCATGGCCTGAGAACATGCCAAAGGTAAAACCGCACATGAGTTTGCTGGGAAAAAAAATTAAGTTTTTACAGATGTAGGAGTGAAAGAAGAAGGTGCCGGATATAGGAAGGCAGAGGACACTGGTGTCTGCCTCATGGAAGGCTATGCTGAGGGCTCACAGGTCAGTTGGGGACAGCTGTCCTAGGGACAGGTGCAGTTGGCCTGACTGCAGGATGTCATCTGCAATGAAGTCTTAGATGAGGCGTCCAACGCTCTACTCTTCTGATGGGACTCAGCACACACATGAAACTCCTGCGGATGGCTCGCTCACTGTGGTCCCCCCTTCCTCCTTTTGTGCCCCACACTTTGACAGGATCTCTAGGTTGACAAGCTTGATTACAGTCCAGGACCGTGGTCTTTACCATTCACTCTGGTCTCTTTAACCTTTCCTAGTAAAATCCCAACACTGAGCATGGAGCCAGGACTCACTGAGACTCCACAGATGGAGGAAGAGACAGCTGGCTCTGATAGAAATAGCTGTGGGTGGGGCCCAGAGGCCACCAGAGACAGCAGGCTGTCCAGCCGAGGCCCTGAATCCTCTCTAGTCTCTTCCATCTTTTGGCAGTCACATCAACAGTCCAAGCTCACAGGCCCAGGAACTCCTGTTCTGGCCATTCATAATACCTCACAGATGATGTCCATCCCCGAGACCTGTGTCTCTCTTAGGAAGGCCACCCAGGGTGGCTTCATTAGTATTTGAGGTGGGGAAGTTCTTCACATTGAACAATGAACAGCCATATGTTTCCTCACCCGATGGAAGTTGGGGTACCACCACTCCCTGACAGTACTAGCCACCCTGGACGGCACAGCCAGCCAGTGTCCATCAGGTTCTTACCAGCTGACCAGTCTTACAAAGACAATGGCTCAAGTCAAGTGGCTGGGTAACAAAAGGACTGCTTTTCATCTTTGTCTACTCCTCTCTTTGTCAAATCCAGGCAGTAGCTGGCCTCAGTGTGCTGTCACAGTGGGCATGGGGACTATGACAGAGGCCAGGAGTAAGAATTCCTCCCAGATCCCTCAACCCAAGAAAGCCAGGTCAGCTTGATGCTGTAGGTAGTGGAGGGAACGGGTCTCAAATGAGCTAACCCATGAGCACATCCCAACCTATGGCAATCTCAATGGCCTTGAGGCTTGAGAAGACACAGAGGCAGGGTTGCTTCACAAAGGCTGAGCTCTGAGGCCTACCCGGAAGGATGGTAAGGAGACAGCATGTGGAAGGGTTATCTTAATGGGCTTGCCAACACAGATGTGGTGCTCACAGCAGGTTCCCCAGAAGTAGAGCCTGCAGCAGGCATGTGGCTGCTAGTTTCTTGCAAGTGCCCTAGAGGCAAGCGGGATGGAGCGTGGGCTCATCAGGGTGCACATGCACAAGCACCACCAGCCTGATCTTGCTGTGAGCCCACAGCAGGAAGTCACCAGAGTGGGAGCGTGACATGCTCTGTCCTCACGTGAGCTAATCGCTGCAGGCTCCCTGTCCCAGGAACTCTGCTGGCTGGGGGACCTCTCCTTCCACATATTAGGAGCTTTGCCCAGTGAAGGTGAAGTTGGGGGTGGGCTCTGAGCTTTCAACATTCAATGCTCCTGGACCACATGGCAGGGGGATCCACTTACAAGGTTCCTTGGACAAGAGGCTTCAGGAACAGTTATGGACTAGAGTCCCCTTCCCCGCTTCCTGCCCTGCCCTGCTGAATGAGGAAAGGCATCTCTTGTGGGCCACGGAGGGAGGGACCAACTCACCACCCGAGGAGATGCTTTCACCAGCTCATAACAGACGAACCCATATGAAGGCAGCTGCTGTGACAGCCGCAGGAAAGGCCTGAAGAGGACCCTGAACAGCCTTGGGCAGAGTGCTGAAGGGGAAGTCCAGGCACTCCCAAAGTCCTTGGCAGAAGCTCCCACATGGGAGGAGGGGAGACTCAGCCTTGGGATTTACCTTCTGAGAACTTCAGAAGCACATCTGCCCAGATGTGAGATCTGGCACTCCTAACCTCCTAGAAGGCCATGTCTTAATGTCTGAAGAATGCTGGCGGGCCCCTTTCCCCAGCATCATGCTAGAAGTCTACCTCCCAAAGATGATCCAATCAATGCTGATGGGCCAGAGGCATAGTGAATGACAGCCTGTCTGCTTGCTGGGTTGGAGCCAGGTGGGACCTGTGGACGTGCGAAGACAAGGCAGGCTGTGGATGGGGGTACTAAAAAGTTCTCCTCTTTCTCAGAGAACTTCAGACCCCCAGGAGAACTGAAGACTGGGTGGGTCCCCTTCCCCTACGGCTCAGGATTTCTGATGACCTTGAACCCAGAATCTGCACTTGTTTTCTTGAAGGCCACCCACCCCCTGTCACTTTCGTAACCACTCCGCCACCATTCAGGGCAAGCTGGCCCACCCCAGCTCCAGGCCGGGCACGGGTAGTCCTATCTCCTTGTGTCACAGGGACTTCATGGAAGCCAGCAATCTGTGGTCTTGGAATTTGAGCAGGAGAGCCATAGAGACATGCAGAAGTTCCCTAAAGAGATGCTTCTAACTCTCTGGAGAGAGTCAGGCAGAGGAGATCACACATTCCCGGGGGCCAGCTTGGGATGATTCCTTTTGTCCAGCCTGAGGCCAGTGAACTTGCACACAGCACCTCTCCACCTGTGGATGGGGGTGAGCATACAGGAGCCCGTAATGTTGAGATACGAGTACCAGCAGGAGGGGAATCCTGCCTCCTCTAGGATTTTTGTACCCATTGGCATGTGTCCCTCATCTAGGTCAAGTGGTCAGGGTTTTTGTCCTGGCAGCCAAACCATCTGGCTGGTAGATACATCCTTCAAGAGCTCAAAATGCCATTTCCTCCAGGAAGCAGCCCCTGATCCCATCTGCTAGCTGGAATTCTCTCTCATTCCAAACCTCCAGGCCCTTCCGTGTCCTTTCCGATCAGATCGTGTCTTTTATGGGCATTGTGGACCTACAGGTCCCAACCCACCCTTCTCTTCTGTGAGATAGAGTCTCACTGCGTAGCCCATACTGGCCTCTGATTCTGTATCCTCCCAGCTTAGCCTCCTCAGTGCTAGGACCACAAGAGAATTCTATTTATCTTGCCAGGACCCATTTTTGATCCAAATCCTTGCCAGTTTCCCCCCTAACTGGTATATTCAGGATAGGGCACTGGATACCACGATCATGGATTACAGAGTGAATAGCAAAGTATCAAACCTGAGACAATTTGGCTAATGTTATAAGAATGTTCAGTAACTCAGGGAATAGATATTTGCCATCTGAATTCTGATTTAATTTCACAGTTGGGCAACAGACTTTAATTGCAGAGCAGACAGTATCACCTGCTCCCTGCAATCTTTTCAGTGACTGTCACCATGTCTGGGTACAGCCACATCTGTGACTGACTTTCACTGGGGCTTTGGGGCATGTGGCAGTGGTGGTGGGGTGCACTCATTTCCAGAGTTAGCTGGATATACTTTGTCTGCTGTTCCTTTGCATCTCTCACAGCCTCAGGGAGTCTGTCCCTCTTTCAGAGATAAGAATGGGGCTAAGAGGGGGGCTGGGGAGCTGGCTTTTCTAGACCAGCACAGCTGGTACAGAGTGGTCTGTCTGGTCTCCAAGCTCAGGTCTGACTCCTGCCCGTCTTTATAACTGCTGACTGCAGCTCCCTGGACTCAAGGCAGAACCATTCCCCGGCCTCGAGTCCAATCTATTTTTATAACAACCAGCCGATAAGAGACTGGTTGACGGGACTCCCAATCTTCTCATTCCTTTGTCCTGCAGCCACAGGGATTGTGGAGCACTCTGGCTCTCCCAGGGACACTTGTTTGCTGTGTGGTCACATACTCATGTAAGAGACTGTTGTGACTAGGAAATTAATTACAGCCAAAGGTCCTGTAACCAACACCATTAATCACCTACCATCCACCTGTCTCTATGAGCCCTTGGTGTAAGATATTGCCTGCCTAGATGGTACCTTCTACAGATAACCAACTACAGGCAGCCTCAGCACATTCTGCCAACTGCACCAGGTACCCACCGTGCCCCGGGCGGGCTAAGTGTCAAAATGCCTCACAGAGGATAGAGCTGTACGGCGGGCTTCAGGGGATGGATAGGAGTTTGCTGAAAAGCCCTCTCCTGTCTTGTACAGAGAAAATCGTTTCTCAACTCAGTGCTCTGCAAACACGAATCCACATACCAGTAAAAGTGAAGTCAGGCATTTACAACTACCAACCAGAAGAGCCCGTCCTGGGCAGACCCCAGCCACTACTGGTACCATATAACAGCAGTCTAAATTGCTGGGAAGTTTTTCCATGTGGAAATAATATGTAGGCTAACTCTCCATCACAACTTGCACGGAAGAGATGGGAGGAGCCCGGATTTCATCTGCACTGACTTTTTTTTTAAGTTAGTATGTGCACAAGACACTCAAAGGGAACAGAAAAGCAATAGAAATTTCTCTGATTCCTTTGTCCACCCTACATCTTAACCAGTCGGCCCCCTCCCCCAGAGCGGCTGCCACCAGTTTGCTCAAGTCTTTCCACGTGTCAAGCATGCTGTTGCAGCCTGAAGGGTTGCATCTTTGTGGGAGAAAAACGGGGCGTTTGTGCAGACACGCACACCCATGCGCCCTCCTTTGCCACACGAGAAGTTCATGAAAGAACGGGTTTGCCGTTGTAATGAACTGTCCAGGAAACTTTATGAAACCTCCAAACATACCCTGGCTTGCTTTCAGGCTGGTCAAGACACGGGACCCCGAAGTTACCCACAAGCTGATCCTTATGTGGCAATGGTCACCAACCAACTGGGGCCATTTCAGCAAGGCCATGTGGCTTCTGGGGCCGCTACTGGTCAGCAGGGTCGGCCTAACCTCCTTTCCCGGTACAATGAGGGGCACTGGGCCCCCACTCGACTGGGACCCGGCTACCTTGAGCCCCTGGTGGCCCGATTCAGCCAGTCCCCGGGACTAGAGGCCCACAAGGACCAGGGGTTGCGGCTGAGGGCAGCAGCGCCACCGGGGCGTGTGTCGGGAGCGGAGTGGTCCGCAGGCCATGATGGGAGCTGGGGCCCAGCGCTTCTGCCCCACGGGGCCCGGCCCAGAGCGCGGCCGCTGGGGACCGCTGGGGGCGGCTGGGGACCGCGGGGGACACTGACAGCTCTGGCCGAGCCTCGCTCACCTCGCGCGCTATCTGATTCAGAGCGTCGTCCTCTGCCGTCAGCCGCTCCCGGTTGGGGAGCCGCTTGCGCCCCGATCCCTGCGTACCCATGTCCATCGGCCACGGCGCACAGCTGCTGCGGGACCGGTCTCGGAGCCGCGCTCGCCCGCCTGCCCGCTCCGCCCCTCGCTCCGCCGCGGCGTCATGGCGTCAGCAGCGCGGGGCTGGGGACGCGGGGGGACGCGGGAGGCCGGGGCCAGGACCACTGGGATCTGCGGGTACCCTGGAGACCGCGAGGTGGGACGCGGGGACGCAGGAACGCAGGGTGGTGATGGAGATGCTGAAACGGTGGCGAGGAGAAAGCTGGAGGACAGAGACGCGGGTGACCCCCGCCGGGGGCACTCGGGGCAAGGCAGAGGCAGAGAATACTGAAAGTAGCAAGGACCCACAAAAGAGCCTCCCTCATAGGGGCGGGCCAGGCAGGGACCTAGGAGTAGCAGATTGTGGAGGCGATGTATTGGAATACCAGAACCCTGGGGTCTGGGCTCGAGGGATACTGTGAGACCAGGGGCTGTTGGTGGTGCTCAGGGGTGTGAGTTGTGGAGGACATACTGCTCAGAACTGGCATGATACACGTCATGGTTGGAACAGTGGGCAGTTGAGTGGAAACCTCTGCTGGGGTCATACGAAGGCTTTCAGAGGACTGAATGGTCTGGAAGAGTTTGCACTGAGGGATGGGCCCAGGTTATGGTTTAAGCTGGCATCCCTGTCTCAGCCAGTTAAGATAAAAAAAAGTCCATCCCCAAGGCGTGAGGGCCTTGCTCTGGGATCAGGTCCAGGTGCCTTCAGATGGCAGTCCAGGTACCAGTGACTTCCCAGCACTCTGTGTTCTGGGAACCATCCTGTGAGAGGATGCAGTTCTGTAGGCCTCTCTCTCTGCCGATCTTTCTGCTCACACTGCCTACAGTCTGCCCCCGACTGGCTATGGCCACTTGCCTAGTGTGTCTCCAGAATCTGAGAAATGGCCGGGCATATTCCTGCTGTCCGTGGAAACGGATGCTCTGAAGCTCTCTGTGGGTACCAGTGAGGAAGATGGAAAGGCTGCCCCCGGGCTAGGCAAGGCACACAAAATTCTTCTGCCCTGCCTGTCTCCCTTGGCTCTCGGTGGACTTTTTTTTTAATTAGACAGGGCACCTGTAGAAGTTCAGGCTGGGGAAGGTATTAGGGTACCTGAAGTTTGGGTGAAATTCAAGGTGGCTGGACTCGGGGGAGGACAGGAGGGAGGATGGCCCAGAAAAAAAGGACAAGCCTTCTGAAGTCACTGGTGGTAGCCTTACCCCCACTGGAATCAGGATGGTTAACATTCTAACGTGTTTCCAACCGAGTTGTATGACCAAGTGGGTGTGAGCCCTTAGAAACATCATGTGGAAACTGAAGGGGACAAGAAGCAGACCCCTCAGTGACAGGGAAGCTGTTGGAAGTGTATGCCAGGGAGGAAAAGATGGTGAATGGAGTGACGTGTGAGGGGTGAGAGATTCTGGTTACATCGCTCAGGGTGTGAGTAGACCCAGCTAGTGCCCTGCTTGGCACACTGTAGGCACAAAGGAGATACCTGTCAGCTGAATCTCCGATGCCATCTTCACACCATGTGGGGCCCCATACTCCTTAGTGATGTAATCCTGCTCCGAGAAGTCTCAACTATTATCTTTCTTTGCCCAGACCAGCTGGGGGCTGCTCATCATCTTCTCTAGCCAAGGCGCATTAAGATGAGCCCATGCCTGCCAAGGCTGTGTCCTGCCAACCTGTCCCTGCCCTCACACCTGCTCCACACCTGCTACCTGTCACCTGCTTGGCCAGGCATAAAGGAGACGGGCCTGGTGCTGCCCTCTCAAGGCTAAGGAAATGCTGGGTGTTCCCTATCCACAGCCAGTTCCAAGTTCTAGCATCTCCCTTCTGGGAGAAGCCTGCCTGATGCCTAAGACCTTTCCTTCTACCTTAGATCCTCAGCCTGCCCACCTGACACCCCAGGATACTGGTCCTTTTATTCTGAGAGGTGTTCTACCAGTCGGACTGGCACAGCCTTCCCTGTAGCTCTCTCCTGCCCCATACAGTAACATCAGTAAATTGTTTCAGAGCAGTGAGAGAAGACACTCCAAAGATCTAAGGTCCAGGGCCACCATGCTCATCTCCAAGACCATCTCTGATGTCCTCCTTAAATGCAAATGCCACCTTAGAAAGGGTCCAGGGAAAGTGTGTGTGTGTGTGTGGGGGGGGGACGCAGCCTTCATAACGGCCACTGTAGAGTTGAACACTATAGTTTCCCACCCTGGATCTCTTTGTTCACTGGGTAAGCCCGGCGGGAGGCTTGGAAGTTACAAGCAATCTAGTCCAGTCTGCATGAGGACTGAGAGTTTCTGGGGGAGAGGTTCCCATGAGCTGTCACAGGGCTCAAGCTGGGTGCACTGAGTCATCTTGTGATCCTACCCCTGCCTCCTCTGCTGTCCTCCACCAGCAAAGGATGGAAAGATCTCTCTTGGACTATAGTGGAAAGAGCCAGGGGAGCTACAACCCCTCCCAGGGATGGCTGGCATAATGGAGCAAAGCCTCTCATGCTAGAACATGGGGCCAAATTTATGGCCACCAGTGGGGCTGAGAACAGGGGCTGTGTCCTGCCAGGGGGGTTGACGGCTTTGACCAGCCACCCGTTTTCAGTTGCTTCTTTCAATGGCTCACACATACATTTCCAAAAGAGTAAAGTGGTTTAGCTCGCTCACTCTGATGCTGCCATCCTAGATATCCGTGGACAAACATTTCCAGCAAACTTCAGGTTTGCTGGAGGGAACACTTAGGGGTTGTCTTGGGCTCTTTCTCTCCCCCTCCCCAACCCAACCAGATGCCCAAACTTGTTTTTTCCCTTCACCTCTGATCGGTTCCCCTACCCCTTCTGCATCCCACCATGGTCAGCTCCCAGCTCAGTTAGGCTCCGCCTCTCTAGATGGCTGGGGTGGATGGCCTCCTGAGTGGACTGTATGAAACAACCGCGGGGGGTTCAGTAAGAAAGTGCTAGAACTCCTATTAATAGCCAGAATGGACTACATAAGGATGCTGTGCTTCAGAAACAGGGATCTGGTGCAAGCTGCCGGGTTCCTCTTACAGGGCAGGAAAGGAGCACATGGGCATGAAGTCCGAGCAGGATTCGAGTGGCTTATATTAGGAGGCCCTGCAAGGCCGTCTGAATGCCGAGACCGATGCCGTTCATTCTGTTCTAAAAGTCCCCTTCCATCAAGCTGCCCACTCGGATCTGCAGAACGGCATCTCTGTGGCTGTCACAGCAACTCCGGAGGGGACCAGGAGGTGTGACTGTGTTGCTAACTTGTGACTAGTTAGAATGCTGAAGCTCTCGAAGCCATTTAAAGTGTTATTCCCGTGGAATCTCACACTCCCAAGTGCTACCTAGTTCAGGAATTTTCTAGAAATGAGGAGGCTGAGTGGGAAGGTGTGATGCTTGGACATGCCATGTGTGTCTCTGGGAGGAGAAGAACTGTGAAGGTGGCTGTTCTGCACATAGCCAACTCCTTAGAACATCGTCTTTCTCCTCTTCCACCCCTCCTCCTCCTCCTCCTCCTCCTCCTCCTCCTCCTCCTCCTTCTCCCTCTCCTCCTCTTCCTCTTCCTTCTCATCCTCCTCTTTCTGGTCTTTGATCAAAGTCAGGACTCCGTACCTGCTAAGCATGCTGCCTATCATTCTTAGAGCGTCCCTGTGTAGCTCTCTCAGGCAGGTTCCTGAGGCCTAGGACCCTGCCTTTTTATTCCACCAAGAACCTTGCTCAGGTGTGTGGGTCCATGAGTGTTTAGAAAATGGGCTTGAGGGGCTAGAGAGATGTTTCAGCAGTTAAGAGCACCGTCTGTTCTTGCAGAGAACCTGGGTTCAGTTCCCAGAACCCACATGGTGGCTCACAACCATATATGACGCCAGTTCCAGGGGATCCAATGTCCTCTTTTGACCTTAGGCACCAGGAATGAACATGGTGCACACACACCAGGAATGAACATGATGCACACACATATATACATTCAGGCAAAACACTCATACACATAAAGTAAAATAAATCTTTTAAAAAAGAAAATGCACTTGACTGCACACAGAGTCATTTTTTTCCTTTTTTATATTGCTGTGTATAGTAGGTATGAAAACGAATATTCACTTTACTTGTGAAAGAGAATTGCTACAAAGGCTTGTCGACTAGCGATGGAATTAACTTTCTCCGGTGTGGGATTCATTAGCTATTGAATCAGTTGGCTTTAAAAAACACAGGGCAGGGAAATTCCCAGGCCTAGCAATGGGGACTAAGCTACATTTAAAAAAAAAGTCATTCTTCTGATAATAGCAATGCAAACCTGTCTGTACAGAGAGGAGCCATTTGAGAGCACCAGGGAGTCAGATGCAGACAAGAATCCAAACAGACACAGCCTTCACAGTAAGGGAAAGCAAAGGAGGTGACATCTCCCCCATGAGACGTTTGCTATTGTTGAGATATGTTGTAGGATATTTGATCACACCGTGAACCCCGAGATTGTGTCATTTACTGGAAAAACCTGCCTCTAGCTGTGGTGTGGCCCAGCCCTAGTAGACACCCTTAATCCAAGAGCTTTCTGTTTATTGTAAACAGGATTAAACAAAATCAACCACAGATCAAGAGGTAGAGAAAGCAACTAGTTGACAGGAAGTAGCCATAGAGAGTAAGAGGGAGTCAGGGAGACAGAAAGGCACACAGGAAGTAGTAGGGAGGAACTTTGAGTTTGGCGGTTCTTTTTGGTTTGGGATGGCAAAAGAGAAGCTCTCTGTCTGAGACACTGGTGAAGGAGGAAGGTCATCTGGCTGCTTTCTCTGCCTCTCTGAGCTAGCTGGTTTTCACCCCAGCATCTGGTTCCCGAGTCTTTATTGGTAAAATAAAAGGATAGAGACTTAGTTAAAACAACATTTGTCTCCCTATATGGAGGTGGCTGAGGAAGCTGTGATGGGCCTCTGCCTGAGCAGCAAGGTGCTGTCTGCTGAGGTACAGTCAGGTGCTGAGACAGCAGTAGGTTTAGGTGCAGCCACTGTGCCACAGATATAAAACAACAGAGATGTACCGGGAACAAGTCTCAGGATGGTGGACTGAAGAGTTATATGTCAGAGTCTGGGACTATAAAATCAATGGGAAAATCAAAGAAATGGGGAACCATGGAAGAAGCATGTGACAGGATGCTAAATATCCTGAGACCTGAACTGCACATGTGTGGTTGACTCTCCAAGAAACCTAGAAGAATGTAACAGCTAGAATCCTGAAAGAGCTGAGCAGAGGTTGTTAGCAACTGCCTAGTGCTAGGGAGATAAAGACAGAAGCTTGGGTCCAGTGGAGCTACCAGGGCCTGGGGCTGTGGTTTGGAACTGTCTCCCAAAGGTGTTCTGAAAGCTCACCCAACAGCCACTGACACCTCTGGAGAGGTTGTGCTGGTTAGTCTTTGTCAACTTGATAAAAACTAGAGTCATCTGAGAAGAGGGATCCTCAGTTGAGGAATTGCCTCTATCAGATTGACCTGAGGGCATGTCTGTGGGGGCATTTTCTTGATTAGTGGTTTGATGTGGGAGGGCTCAGCCTACTGTGGGAAGGGCCATCCCTGGGCAGGTGGTCCTGGATGGTATAAGAAAGCAGGATGAGCAAGACATGGAAAGCAAGCCAGTAAGAAGCATTCCTCCATGGTCTCTGCATCAGTTTCTGCCTTCAGGTTCCTGCCTTGACTTCCCTCAGTGATGGACAGTGACCTAAGATGAGATAACAGTTTCCTCCTCTAAGTTGTTTTGGTCAATGTTTTATTACAGAGAAGCAAATTACAACAGAGGTGATGGAACCCTTAGAAGGCGGGACCTGATGGGAGGAAGTTAGGTCATTGGTCCACGTTCTTGAAGAGCAGAGTGGGACTCTCAACCCTTCTTGTCTCTTTGCTTCTGACTACCATGAGGGAAGCAGTCCTGTCTCAGGAGGTGTGTTGCCTTGCCACAGGCTCTAAACCAACAGAACCGATCGACTATGATTTGCAACTTCTAAAACCATGAGCCCAACAAAACCTTTCTTCCTTACAAGTTTCTTCCCTCAGGTGTTTTGTCATAGCGACAAGACTGTTGACTGTTACACCTGGTGGACACCTCGAAATCCCAACCACTTCTTAATGGTGAGGCCACATTTTTTTGGCTAAAAAGTATGATAGGAAATCCCAAACAGACACACTGCGACAAAACCTGGAACCAAGTCTCAACAGGACCAAGGTGACAAATCAGACTGTGTAAAGTCAACTTACTGCTAGGATTCACATTCTTCAAAAGAAGACAACAGAATCCAGACTCTGCAAAATAATGCCAGCACCATACACCATCCTCAGGAATTACTAGACAAGAAAGAGATTCACAGTCAGGAGGCATAGTCAACTGGGAAAAATTCAGAGATGACGCGTAGGTGTTGGAATTAGCAGAGAAGCAGCACAAAACAGCTATGAGAGGTGTGGGGATAAAGAATGTAGAGACGTCAGAATTCTAAACATGAACATGCCAGGACATGGTGGCACACGCAGAAGTTCCAGTTCCTCATGAGCTGAAGGGGAAGACACACTTAAATCTGCGCTGTGTGAGTGTATGCCACGTGAGTGTAGGTGCCTATGGAGAGCAGAAGAGGGTGTTGGATCCCCTGAGATACAGGCAGTTGTGAACCATCTGATGTGGGTCCTCTGGAAGAATAGCAAGTACTCTCAACCACTGAGTCACCTCCCCAGCCCAAATACATTTTAGCAAAAATATATGGAATAGTATTTATGAAGAGTCTGGATAACATATAAGAAAGGACTAGGAAACTTGAGGAATAATCAATAAAATTACAAAAACAGAATGACACATTTAAAAAAATGTAAACAAACAAAAGGGGGTTCCAGGGATTCAGGCTCCCATGGTGGTCAATGCATTTTCAACAGAGGCACCATGAGAATTCAGTGAAGAAGAGGGACTGGAGCCACTGGGAATCCATATGGGTGGGGGTGGGCACCTTGAATTTTACCTTCTGTTTCAGTTAGAGTTTCTATTGATGGGAAGAGTAACCGTGACCACAGCAACTCTTATAAAGGAAAACATTGGGTGGCTAATAGTTGAGTTCAGTCCATTATCATCATGGTGGGACATGGCAGCGTGCATGCAGACATGGTGCTAGGGAAGGAGCTGAGATCCTACATCTTGCTCCTGCAGGCAACAGGAAGTGGTCTGAGATACTGGGTGTGGCTTGAGCATATATGAGATCTCAAAGCCTGCCTCCAAGTGACGCATTTCCTCTAACAAGGCCACACCTCCTAATAGTGCCACTCCCAGTGAGCTTATGGGAGCCAGTTACATCCAAACTACCACTCCTTCCCTCACACTGTATATAATTATGTCACAATAGATTTTAGACTCATACTTAAAAGTTTCTAGGAGAAAATGAATGAGAACATCTTTCAGACCGTATAGAAGACCAAAATTTCATAAATAGTACACAGAAAGCACAAATCTAAAATGAAAATTTATAAAGTTCTAAAAAAATTTAAATTCTGCTGATTTATGAATTTCATTATGAAAATGAAAAGACAATCCACAGATCTGGAGGCAATTTCCATAATAGACTGTGGTGACAAAGCACCTGTTTCCAGAATAAAGGCTTTTGAAGCAGCACTGTCACATTGAAGGGATACAAATGCCAAGAAGTAAGCAAAAAGGAGTTCAACCGTTGTCTTAGTTAGGGTTTCTACAGCTATGAAGAGACACCATGACCATGGTAACTCTTAGTAAAAAAAAATCGTGTAATTGGGGCTGGCTTGCATTTTCAGAGATTTAGTCCATTATTATCATGGTGGGAAGCATGGCGGCATGCAGGCAGACATGGTGCTGGAGAGGTAGCTGAAAGTTCTATGTCTTGATCCACAGGCAACAAACAGGAAGTGAACTGTCACACTGGCTGTAGCTTGAACATAGGAGACTTCAAAGCCTGCCTCCACAATGACACACTTCCTCCAACAAAACCACACCTACTCTAACAAGGCCACACCTCCTAATAGTACCCCTCCCTATGGGGGCCATTTTCATTTAAACTACCACAGGCAGTATTGTTAGGGAGGTGGAAAATTAGTACCAGGCTCCTGTTAGAACATCTACATCAAAAAAGACTGACAAGCCCAAATGGTGAGGATGCTGAGCCAAGGTGGGCATAAACCAGGCAGCCATTTTCAAATGCCACCGGCAGTTGCTTAGAAACATAATACATTAGTTACTTTTCTCTTTGTTGTGACAATATACCCAACAAGAGTGACCTAAGGGAGGGAGGGTTTATTCGGGCTCATGGTTCTAGGGATGCAGTCCATCAGAGCTGGAGAAGTCACAACAGTAGGGGAGGGAGGCAGTTGGTCATGCTGCATTGTAGCCAGTAAGCAGAGAGATGAACGCTGACGCTCAGCTTGACTTCTCCTTTTTATTCATTCAGGGACTCCAGTCTCTGGAACAGAGCCACCCATGTTTGGGGTGGGTCTTCCCACCTCTATGAACCTGATCTAAATCTCCCTCACAGACATACCCAGTGGTTTGTCTTCCAGCTCCTCCCAAGTTGACAGAACCATCACACATAAACTGCCACGCGATGCAGCCATTCTACTCCTAAGGATTTACCGAAGACAGATGAAAATATGCCCTAAAAGACACACACCAGAATGTGTGTGGATGTTTGATTCACAGCTACAAGAAGCTGAGAACAACCCACTGTCTGTTGACAGGTAAATGGACAAGGGCAATGTAGAATGCACAGTCAGTTCTCTTTGGTAACAACAAACATAATAATGTAGACAATGATGATGGGTTCTAGAATGGCTGTTTTGCTACTAATCCCCGGGGGTACCATGCCTACAGAGATCCCTGTGTCTGGCTCCCCTGCATCCTTAGAGCATTCACGCATATCTGCACATCTGGATACAAATCCACCATTCCTCCGAGGTTTCTGGCTACCTATCACCAGCAAAACTGTGCCCAGAGCATCACAGTATTTATACGAAAAGCACCATCCTTATCAGTCACACAAGCCTCTTCCTCCACAATGGAAACTGAGCACAGATGTTTCAGCTCTCTTTTCTGGGTCTGGAAGATGCGTCTCATATTTTTGGCAGTGACTTTTAAAGCACGTCATGTCCTTGATTTGGCAATTTTAAAATAGCACAAACATTTCATCAAGTTTTTTGTTCGCTGAATAATGCCCTGGAGACTTTTTTTTTTATTGTGAGAAAAATCACTGGAAATTTCCCCACATTAAGATAGTGCTGACAACACAACCACTTTGAAAGCCTCACTCTGCCTGGCTTCACTCAGCCTAACTCTAGGGAAGGTCCGAGGTGAAGCATTCCACACCAGCATCCAATCTATTTTAAGAGCATACCAGAAAAAATAGCTCCTGGAGCTGGAGAGACGGCTCAGCAGTTAGAGCACCGCCTACTCTTACAAAGGACTTGGGTTCCTGGCCTGAGTGTCCACATGGTGGGGATCACAACTGTCTATATACCCAGTTTCAGGGGGTCTGATGCCCTCTTTTGGTTTCCTTGGGCACTGCACATATGTGGGCACACTTACATACAGGCAGGCAAAACATGCATTCACACACACACACACACACACACACAC
>CABHPP010130942.1:0-45555 GCA_902168425.1 Peromyscus attwateri | reverse complement strand
TGCAGGGATTGTCTCTGTAGCTGTGGGCCGCTCAGCGAGGGCTGCGCCCTCTTGTGGACAGCTGTCTTGTTGCCTCTAAAATAGCCTTGCCAAAGTCTGGAGCTGAGGCCTTAGTCCAGGGAGGGCATGGGGTGGAGGAAATACAGTCGGTGACTTTGCAATCAGTGTGTGATGGGTCATTTGGGCTCACTGTATTCCTCCCTTTTAAATTTTTTATTTACACTTGAAATTCCCTTGAAATTTTTTAAAATCTGTGCCTTGAAGCATTGAGCCATTATTTAAGGTATTATTAATCTTTGGGCCCTTCATGTAAAACTTTTCTTATCTACAGACTTCAACTCTGTTATAATGAGATCTGCATAGTTAATCCTCAAGTAAGAATAAGTCCCCGGAGCCTAACTGCCAGGGTCCTGCCTTGTCTCCGGTTCAGGGATGGGCCATCTGTGCAAGGAAGATTCTGACCAGCAGGTGGATTGCACACAAGGGGCCCTGAATTGCTTGAGTTGTCCTTATTTATACTTTGACAGAGTGTTTTTTTTTCCTACCAGGCCTGCGTGAACATCTTTATTATTGTCTCCTATTTTTGACTTCTAAGAAATACATCATATTTTAAGAAATACATCATAGTCATTACAAAAGCCCCCATTGTTCTCCTTTATGCTTCCCCAAATACACCCTCCCACCCCCTGCATAACCTTATTCTAGACATAGAGTTCAGCATCTTTGCAGGCTGAACTAGATACAGAGCCAGACACATCCTGCTCTCACCACCCTATGTCATCTGGCAGCTACTTGCGGTTGCAAAGTTAAAAAGTAATAGACGTGGGCACAATGCTTTAAGGACAACAATATTCAAGCCCAGACAATTCTTTCGTGTCTATAAGATATGCTCTTATATAGTTCCCTTTTCTCAATCTCTCAATAAAAGGCAGACTTTGATAAAGCATTCTTTTCCTGTCCCATATCCAATACCATACTTCTTCCATATAAGTTCCTGTATATGGTAAAGATGGATCTTTTCATCCCATATTTTCCGTTGCATTTTTCTCATTGGATCATACCAGATCCTATATCCAGAATCCATACCAGATTCTATATGTTTGGTGGCCAGGGAACTTGCTCTCAACAGTTGACACTATGTGTATTCCTGAGGGTTTTTCCCTATTCTGTATATGCATGCCTCACTTTCCTTTCCAGAACTGGGAGACATGGTTAATGTTCCAAGTCTTGTTTTCTCATATATACCTAACTGCCCCTATTGAGTCAGAAAAGTTCCCAGGATAAGGAGTTGTAATTACTAATTCCAGATAAGAAATTTGAGAAGCATTAGCTCCCTGCTGATCTAAAGGGAAACTATTGTAGAAAGAACAGAATTTCCATGGGAGATTACAGCTGTTGCATTCGTGACTGACAAAGTAAAACTAAAAACCACCCAAAGAATCAATACTGTGGGCAAGAAATACAATGAGAGAAAAGAGCCTGCAAGTTGTACCAATTTTGCAAATTCCTATGCTGTCCCATGGTTCCATGGGTGGCTTGCCCCAGGAAACCCATTAGACAGATAGTCATATGCCAATCTCAAACTAAGCTCCATGGCTCCAGACACCTAACCAAGCTAGGAAGGACTATATAAAGGCATTTGACATTCAAATAAATGTTTCCTTTATTAATAAAATTAAATACATCTAGTAATTCCTTGATTTAAGGACCATCATCCTGACTTTCTGTGGAAACAATTCCACTCTCACACTTATTAGTAGTCTGTGTGTGTGAGTTGGAGGTGGTGGGCCTGAGACTTTGGCCTTCCTGGATGACTGCTCAGATGCAGCATCCCCAGTCAGGAACTGAGTTCAGCACTTGGTTTCTGGGAGCCACTGTGATCCTGACACCGTCACTGAGAGCCTGCCGCAATAAGAACCTTGACAAGATTGGTATGTCCCTTGGATGATGTTATCAAGCTGAATAGAAAGGAGGAAAAGAAGCAAAATTTTCCAAGACGAAATAGTAGACTCCAGCAAAGTGGTACTCTCAATTCAGGATGAGAGTATGGTGGGGAACCGAGCAGAATTCTGGTTTTGGTAAAACTAGTTAGTGTGAGCCCTAGAGGAAGAGTATTGCCTGGAAAGAGACATCCTTATAGAGTTATCACCTTGCAGCTAGGGAAGCAACTGGAATTCAAAAGGGAATCAATCAGTCCTATGAATCGTCCACCTCTAAGTGACAAGAATATAGAACGATATTTTCTAGCACTAAAAAGGAAGGCAAGCCTTCTGAGACCAAATGAAGTACAAAGAAACCAGTTCTCAAGAGACATAACCAGTTAAACAGAAAAAATAATGCTACAGCTAATTTTACCAGGAGTGGAAATAAATTAAGTCCTCAGAAAGATACTCCCCAGGCTACTTTTCTTTTCTGAAGAGGCCTGAAGGTTCAGGCCCAGTTGAACACAGAACAGCTGCTAGATGATGTGGCAGCAAAGAGAACTTGTCAATGGATACTTCCACCACAGTGGAGGAATTTTGACTGTGTCCATTGACAATCCTGGAGCAGTACAATGTCCAGTAACTCAGGCAGTGGAGGAATTTTGACTGTATTCATTGGCAATCCTGGAGCAGTGCAGTGTCCAGTAACTCAGGAACCACCATTATCTCTGCTGCTGTACCCTCATTCTTGACAAAAAGAGAGCAGTCTGATGTGAAGAAAGTTCCTAGAGGCATCCCTCTAGAGTTTGACATAAATAGTGTGGGAAAACAGGCTTCGGACGAACGATTTGGGATTCTGAAAGAGCAAAGAGCCACCTGCACATTCAACAGAGGAGGAAGCCACTTTGTAACTGGGATAGGTCCACATCATAGGAACTCCTAAGCGATGACTGAAAAGTTGAATCGCTTTAAGGGTTCATCAGAGAAGTTCAAGAAACCTTCCTTCAGAACAGTAGCAAGCCTAAATAACTTCATTTTTGAAGGATTTTTTAATATATAAATACTGTCCTGAAAGAATAACAGGGAATGTACCTACCTGTTCTTAAAGATTTCATGGTCTGCCCATGAACGAGAGCATGACTTCTTTGATTCTTCATAAAGCCAGAGGAAGACAGAAAGACAGAAATGGATTATTTTTATGAGTGTGTTGTTTAGGATCTCATCACTTTTGTCCAGTTTTTAGACGTTGCCATGGTAAATCTTAAAGTTCAGAAATAAGAGTACATCCCGTGCTTGGTCTCTGCCACTACCGATTAACATGCTTGGGTAAGAAGTACAGTTGACTTTTTGTAATTAGAGGCATTTTTTTTAAGTGTAGGAGAATTTCAGTTTTGGCTTTTAAGATTTATGGAAATATTTGGAACTCGGTTCATTGTTCAGTCATTGTTAGGTTAATCACACACACACACACACACACACACACACACACACACACACACACCCGCCAGTTCTAAGCATGCAGTGCTGAACTTTTAATAAGAATGTGGCTCTCAGGATTAGTCTCAGATCACAACGTGTCAGGGCTGAAATGCTTATGTTACAAAGTTAGCTGACAGGGCCTTGGGGGAGATGCCCGATGCAAACCCTGATCATTTGTGTTTAGTAAATGAAGGAGACAGGAAAGGCAGTAGCAAATGAAGGACTGGAAACGGTAAAAAATAAAAACCTGGGTTATAGTTGCACTCTTTGGATTTAGTGCCGTCCTGAGTCTAGTGTCCATAGAGTCTTTTACAAGAATTACAATTTTTAAAATGAATTGAATCCTTGGGTATTTTGACAGTACACTCATTAGACATAAAGCCCTATGTTTCATATTTTAAAAGTTTTATTTTTAAAAAAAGCTTTTAGGTTTGATAAGTTCAATAATTTACAAATCCCCAAACAAAAATCCACTTGTATATGTCACAAAGAGAAAATGCAAAATTATACTGAAGTTCTACTTGACTGTACACGTTCACTCTGTTTCTCGTATCACTCAAAGTTCGGGCATTATAGGGTAAGGGCTTTTCTCTTTCTCTGGAGGTCTGCTGTGCCAAGACAATGCTGAGAGTCCTCAGGTAGTTGTATGTCATAAACGACAGTAAAATGCCAAAATGCAGCCACATATTCCAGCCATCAAGTGTGGTCATTTTGTTTTGCTGTGATTTCAAATCTCCAAGCAGATGTTTAAGTATCTCTACTTAAACTTCCTGTAAAGTTTGACTTCTGTAAAATGAGACCAAGCACTGTACTTCCTGGCCACCTTCCTTGTATCCTAGAGTCCACTGTCTTTGCCACTCTTTAAGTTTCTTGCTGGCTTATGCTAGTCACGGGAAAATCAGCAACAATTTCGTGCTTACACCAGAGATCTAAATCTGATCAATGTGTGTTATTTGCCAGTACTTCTACTTGATAAGGGATTTTTTGGAAACCAATCACAGAATTGAAAATAAATCTAGCTTCTCCTTAGCTGTGATGTTTTTCACTGAGGCCAAGGACTCGTGAAACATTTTTGTCAATATGAATATTTATATTTGGTTCAGGAACAAAACATTTTAGAGTGATTTGTTGGTAGCTTATGTTAAAGCAAAGGAAAAAACAACTGAGGATGAGCACTATCTTTGGAACAATTTGTGAAAATATGGTATCAAAATCCTTGTTTCCTGTTGTTTTAAATACTATTGTACAGAGGTATGTTGACACTAAGTACATTGAAAAACATGGTGTCTTTGGTATAGTAAATGTTTGCTCTTCAGGCATCTGTAATTTAATTTTCTTTCAAAGTAAATTTTTGCCTTTAATACAACTAAGTTAAAACTCTTAAGTGCTGCTGGGCGGTGGTGGCGCACACCTTTAATCCCAGCACTTGGGAGGCAGAGCCAGGTGGATCTCTGTGAGTTCGAGGCCAGCCTGGACTGCCAAATGAGTTCCAGGAAAGGCGCAAAGCTACACAGAGAAACCCTGTCTAGAAGAAAAAAAAAAAAAAAAAAAACCTCTTAAGTGCTAACATATTGTATATTAACAAAACAATATGATTTTTTGGATAAAAATTTTCTTTATTGGAATGTGGTTGTAGTCATTCTTGTTCAGTTCTTGAAGGCTTTAAAAAATTTAAACAGGGTGCAACTTAAAATTTCCTTTGCACCAAGATGCATGCAAAACATTGATGCAGTGTATCACAAAATGAAAGTTTGTATTTAATGAGGAGGTGCTTTACACTGTACTTTTTGGCATTGGGTGGGGGTTATGTTAGATTTATTCTGAAGCTGTTCATTTTTTGACAAATAAAATGTAACGGGTTTCACACGAGTAATTCTGAGCTATAAAGACTGAGTTGTGGTCTTCGGATTGTTCTGTGTTACAAAGCACATTTATGATTTCTGGGATCTGCAGTTACTGATCAGCTGAATCTACACTCTTGGTATTCCTTCAACTGCCTTTTGACCATTCCATGCTAGGTAACACGAGGTGACTGTGGGGAACTAAAGATAATCGAATTGTTTACAGCACACAGCACAGAACTAGCAGAACCTTTAGAGATATCGGCTTCAGCCTCTCTTTTTTACCTCTTAGCAAAGTGAGACCCAGCGTTTTCTAAGACTTAAATGGGGCAGTCATGTTTTGAGCCTCACATCTTATAATTCTCAGTGGATAATAAACTACTTCTCACATTGACAAATAGTAAATAAATAGTCAATAATAATAATAAATGAAATCAGTGTTTTCAAACAAATATAATTCTTCTGCCACAGGATACTACTCACCATGTCCCATTTCTCCCCATGAACTCAGGCTGTGAAAAAAGAAAGCAGAAAAAGAGACAATCCCTTAAGACAGACTCAAACTCAGATGGGCTGCAGCAGTGAGGTAACTGCCAGACCTTCCCACCAGACAGTGCTCCCATTTGCTGGAATGTGGTTGATGTACTGTGCACCCCAATAAACTTATCTGTAGTCAGAGAACAGAACAGCACTAGATATAAAGGCCAGAAAAATGGTGGCACACACACCTTTAATCCTAGCATTCCGAAGGCAGAGATCCCTCTGTATCTCTGTGAGTTCAAAGCCACACTGGAAACAGCCAGGCATGGTGACACATGCCTTTAATCCCAGGAAGTGATGGCAGGAAGCGGAAAGGTATATAAGTCATGAGGACCAGGACCTAGAGCCTCTTTTCAGCTTTTAGCTTTTAGCAGCAGTTCAGCTGAGACCCATTCAGATGAGGATTCAGAGGCTTTCAGTCTGAGGAAACAAGATCAGCTGAGGAACTGGCAAGGTGAGGTTGGATGTGGGCTTGTTCTGTTTCTCTGATCTTTCAGCGTTCACCCCAGGTATTTTATATATTTTTATTAATAAGACCCTTTAAGATTCATGCTACACTGGAAAGTTATAAATACAACTAAAAGTTGGGTTTGTCTAAGACCTCAGGAGCCAGCCCGCAAACCTATATGGCTTAGAGGGCAGAGAGAAGCGTCCAGAAAATGAAATGAAAAGGTATCTATCAGTAAACTTGCTTGACTTTTCATCTGTTGAGAAAGGGTCTATACTTGCAGCTGTGTTTTTAAAATCTAGAGGGGAAGTTAGTTTTTTCCCTGGCAAGGGGCGTTGGAGCAGACAGGAGGGTGAAGCCATGGGTGTCATGGGGGTGAAGAAGGAAGGCTGATCCGCTGGCAATGCTTGGCCGTCAGAATAAGTCCAGGTAAGAGATTGCTCCACATCAAGGTCCTCTCCCCTTCAGTCCCTACTTAAGAGCCTTAGGTCTTCACTTTAGGCGCTGCTCAAGCCAAATGACTGAAAACACAATTAACTTTTATAATTCCTTTAGCGCCTATAAAGTTCTATTTTATTCTTTAGTTCAAAAAACAATGCATCACCCATAGGCTAGACCAAATTAAATCTCAAGAACCTACATGTGGTTGTTTCCATGAGAACTGTCCCTCACAGTCTCGGGCATTTGGTGGCACTATCTAGGGAAGTTTCAGTGGCGCAGCACAGCTAGAGGAAGTATGTCACTGGGGGTGGCCTCTGAGATTAAAAAAGCCACGTGTCTGCTTCAAGCTGACAGTTCAAGAAGTTCCTGCTCCTGTGCCACGCCTGCCACCTGCTGCCAAGCTGTCCTCATGGTGATGGACTCTAACCTTCTGGAAGCATAAGGCAAAACAGTCTTTCTTCTGTAAGTTACCTTGGTTATGGTGTTTTAACACCGCCAGAGAAAAGTAATCCACCAAGTAAAGGTGGGAGGAGAGAAAGGACTCCACAAAGTTGTCCTCTGACTGCCACACGCATGCCCACATGTGCACATCATACACACATACAATCATCAATTTTAAATTTTGTTAAATGTGTCACCTTATCACACAAGGTAACATTTGCTAAGTGACAAAGAGGAAACATCCCCATGTTGATCAGGAAAATCTGTGAAGATGTGAGAGGGGGCATCCCTCCAGATGCTCTTCCTTTCTTGGAGATGTACAGGAGCCAATATAATCAGAAACTTCTGGTGGAGGCAGAAGGTGTGTGCCAGAGATGGGGTTTTGAGCTGGTCCCTCCCTCGGCTGAATGTTAGTTTCCATCGAAGGTTACCTTTGGCATGAGTCCGACTGTCTTAATATCCTTTCGAGATTAGAAAAGCAGGCTACCCCATTTGTGTTTTGTTTGTTTGTTTGGTTGTTTATTGTTGTTGTTTGGCTTTTTCAGACAGAATCTGTAACTGTGACTGTAACCTAGGCTGGACTGTAATTCACTGTGTCGTCCATACTGGCCTCAAACTCACAGCAGTCCTCCTGCCTCAGCTTTTCACGTGCTAGAATCACAGACTCGAGCCACCGGTCCTGGCTTCTGTCTGATATCTTCATGGTCTAGGAGTCTACAGCAGCGCTTCTTCACTCAGGTGTTTACTTCTAGTTGGATCCCTGCAACTCCCGGGTCAAGAAATGTCAACTAGAGATCCCAGAAAGAGCGTCTGGTTGAAATCACTAACAATAAAGGCACCTCAGTTCTAGTTTTTGTTTTGTTCTTTTAATGTGTATATTATCTGTATCGCTCAGATAACCCACCTTATAACCCAATACGCAAATTTGCACATGTGTTCACAGTCACACATAGCTAGAGGCCACAGCATGTTCTGGCTCATTGTTTGGATAAGGATTTGGCAGTCATTCAGATTCAGGGAAGTGGTGACTAGTCACTGGATGTCATATGTCACAGCACATAGATGCATTCCATTTTTATATACATACCTCAATTGAGGTAGGCAAAATGGAAAAGTTATGCTCCTTCATTATTAAATATTTGCTAACATTTGTTTGCAGGTTGCTATTAAGCATATCTGCTCTGCTAAATAATGAATCAGTTAAAATAAGTGTCATTATTCATAAGGAAAAATGTTGGCAGCCCTCAGGGACTGAACTGATATTCTAGCAGGTGAAATGTCAATGTAGTGGAAGATTCCCCAAAAACATTTTCCTAGGACTCAGCCCAAATCATTGTTTTTGTTGGATATCTATACTTAGGGCAGAGGAGATAGCTCAATGTAGAAAGGACTAGAGTTAGACCCCACACAGCACTCACACAGATGTCTGTCTACCATGGTGGCCCACCTGTAATCTCAGACTTGGGAGGTAGAGACAGGGGGTCCCAGGAGCAAGCTGGCTGGCAAGACTAGAAGAATTGGTGTGCTCTGGGCTCAAGTGAGAGACTCTGCCTATTGAGATCTAAGATGGAGAATGGTCAGGGAAGACACCTGATGTCAACCTCTGGACTCCACGTTCATTCATGCACACATGCACATAGACACTTGAACATTCATTCACACACACACACACCACATATTTGAATTTTATTAGTCTTGTGGGTTTGTTTGTAATTATCTTTAAAACAATTTCATTTTTATAGTTGAAACAAACTATACACACAGTTTGGTATTGTTGGCTTTGTAAGTAAAGGTGCAATGAAAACAATTTTACACTGGGAATATGCAGGAATTTGTCTTCCCTCTTCTAGAGTTGGAAAACACTGTTATCTCCTTATACAGGGGTTTCCCCTTTACTATAGAGTAGTTAGTGACCAGCAGGGAATGAACTAAGGACAAATGGAGTGGATATACAAATGTAAGCAGACCTGCCCAGCCTTTGGGAGCTAGAGTGACAAATAATACTGTAATGTTATCTAGCACTTGGGAGGTGGAAGCTAGAGGATCAAGACTCCAAGGCTGGCCTCTGCTACATAGTAAATTCAAAGCCAACCCAGGCTATACACGAGCCCCTATTTAAAGTGATGTTTGAAGACAATGCATAAGAAGAGAATCAAGCTAGTTAACATATAAATTACTCATTTCATTTTTTATAGGGAGATTAGAAATGTGCTTTTTTAGGAATTTTCCAATATAGAAGATATTGTCATTAACTGTAACCACCATTAAGTGCAATAGATCTCTCAGATGTATTCCTCCCTATAGGTGGAAGCTTCTGTGTCCCGCCCCGTCCTGCAGCCACTTCCAAATAATCACTCAGAGGCTTATATTAATTATAAATGCCTGGCTGGGTAGCTCAGGATTATTACTAACTAGCTCTTACACTTAAATTAACCCATAATTCTTATCTATGTTTAGCCACGTGGCTTGGTATCTTTTCTCAATATAGCCTTCTCATCTTGCTTCCTCTGTATCTGGCTGGCGACTCCTGACTCCGCCCTTCCCCTTCCCAGCATTCTTAGTTTGCTTGCCCTGCCTATACTTATATTATCAGTTTTATCATTTTTGTTTTATCACTAAAAAAGTTTATTAATATGAGTGCTAAGATACAAGTTTTCAAGCAGCCAAACTTAATTTATCCAATAACCTTACAGGAACTGCCAAATGATAGATATCCCCAAGACTGTGTAAGAGCTGAATGAACTCCTGTGCAAATGTTAGATTTGAGGAGATTCAAGGAAGTGATAGTCTCATGTGGCATGCATTCACCTTTTGTGAAGCAGATGTTAAACTCATGGTCAACTTGTAGTAGAATTATCCCTCAAGACTGGAGACTTGGTTATAGCAGTCTTGGAGCCTGGTCCTCAATTACAGTGGAGGGCCTGGTAGAAAGATGAGGCTAAGACTATTGAACAACAAAGTAGGGCTAGAGGTATGGGAATCTCCCAAGACCAACTTCTTGGAGAGGGAAAGTATGCTAAAGGCAGTCTCTACATGATGACCACACCCTGGCTTTATGCCACACAGCAGCTTTGAATGCTTGGGACAGAACTGAAGAAGTAGGAAAGAAAACTGAGTCATTTACTAGAGTTATACAGGGCCCAAAAGAAAACTTCATTGATTTCTTACAAAGATTGATTTCAGCAGTAAATAGAATAATACCAAATTCAGAAGCTAGACAAATAATAATTAAACTCTGGCTTTTGGAAATGCTAATGCACAATGCAAAAGGGTAATTAGGCCATTAAAGACAAGATCAGCACTCTTAGAGGAATGGATCTGAGGTACAATCAATATTGAATCTCATAGCCATGATGATGCTTAGATAGGAGAGGTGATTTCCAGAGATTTGAAGAAAAATTGAAATGTCAGGTGTTTCAATTGTGGTAAACAAGGTCACCTAAAAAGGGATTGTAAACAGTATCATTCCTAGAAACAATATTTTTTCTAAGCATAATCCAAACAGAATGCCCCTCCCCTCTGGATTATGCAGAAGGTGTGGCAAAGGCAGACACTGGACTAATGAATGTAGATCAACAAGGGATAGTCAAGGTAACCCTTTGCCATCAGGAAACATCTTAAAGGGGCCTTTTGCAGGCCCCCATGTCAAATTTAGTTCAGTTATTTACTGTCACCATGGAGGAAATTCATTCCCAGAGCAATTAAAGACCTAATGCCTATTGTAAAAAGCCATACTGCTCTGGATGATAGAACAGCTTTAGAAAATAAAACAAAAATTTCAAGAGAAACCATAAATCAAAATCAATAAAGATTAGATTTGAACAAGAGAGACCTCTTAATTAGAAGAGATGATAGTTCATCAAACAGCATGACTGTTCAATCTAAACTAACTTTAAAACTAACAAAAGCTTTTCATTTGATCAGATATAACTTGCCATAAGGGAACCTCTTCAAAATTAGGGTTAGGGAAAGGTTTTGTTTATGTCTTTCTAGGAGAATGAAGGCATCCAGCTAAGGAATCTGAAGACCACTGGACAAATGAGACATCTGAAGAAAAAGACAAATCATCCAGAGAAAATGTCCCAAGAAAAAGAGTAAATTGGCTTATTGGTATATCACATTTTCAACACGCTAAAATTTCATAAATCTTCCCAAATGTTTGTTTCTGCTGTTCTCTGAAGACATGTAATGTAAATGGTCTTTATGTAGTCCCAGTTCAGTTGAAAATCAAAGCTGGCTTTGGGGTTGGAGCATGGCTCTCTCCTTCTCTAAACCTAAGCATGCTTGTTAAAGTAAAATCCAAAAATCTCTGTCTCATGTCAGAAGAGCCACCTGATATGGGACAGAAGAAAAACCAAATTAAGGGATTATTATATTGCCACTAACTTCATAATCCTTTGGTTTTATTTTGACTCTTTAATTTTTTTCTTAAAGTATGAATAATATCTCAAAATTTATAAGATTGATATATATGTATATTTTGAACTTTTGGTCATGATATTAATGGCCATATAGAGTACTAATTCTAGAAAAAGGCTTCATCTACCTTCCTGTGCATGATTTCAGGTTTCAGTTTCTATCAGGTACCTAGGAATTAAGGTTTTGTACTCTGGATGTACATAACAAATATTGATCCTGTAACCTCTTTGAGATCTGCTGCATATGGCATTTAAAATGTTTAATTTTCTTGCAGTGAACCATGACCATGTCTAACAGGAACCTTGGAAGTTTCCAAAAGGATGATGGGGCCCCACAATGATAATTTCTGCTGCACTATGATAATGCCACTAAGCTGACAAACACCACCTAAAGATTGGTTTTGGACTACAAACTACTCAGGACAATTTCGAGGTGGCTAGCAGATGATCCAGCCTCACAGACTACTCTAGCAGAACTTGAAAACAAGCCCTGCACTTTCCCATTATGCAGAGACTAGACAACAAATGATACAGCTACCTCTCCAGGACTTAACAACTAATCCCAAATTTTTTTCAGGGTCCCCTAAAGAATGCCATCACCCCCAGATAGCAGGAAGTAATTTTAAGAACACAATGCCCACATTTCCAAGAGGTGGGGTGGGTGGTTTTTTGGTCATTCAATGGGTTATGGATATTTGTCATTGTTTAGGGTGGTTGGTTAAAAGTTGTATTGGGTAATGGTTTAAAAAAAGCTGAACAAAGGATATTAGATTTAGGGTTCTTGTTTTGAAAAAAAAAAGAAAAAAATGGGGATATAGAAATGATAGGATAAAAGGTAGATTATTGAATCTACTCTCAAAAGAAAAAAAGGGGATATAGATATGATAGTATGAAAGAGTAGATTATCGAATCTACTTTTAAAAAGCAACTACATGTTTTAAATATTTTACATTGATATGCATCTTTGTATAGTGATACAAAGCTGAGATTATTTTTATTAGAACATACTGTACATACACTTCTAATCTTGTTCAAGGTATTGGACCTATACATCTCATTTAACAATGTAATGCAAATTACTAGTCCTTGAAAGTTATTATTACAAACTATTTAGGATAATAAAGAAATGCAGGTTAGTAGTTAGTCACCTATTAGAATTAAACCTGTGGTCATGTTAAGTATGTTTTCAAGGTCAAACATAAATTTTAGGTAGACAGGTGGTCCTCAAATACTCCAGACATGTACAGAATATGGCATTTAAGATGTTTTAATAACATAGATTTTCATTTCTCACATTTTTTTTGGAAGTCGCTTGCTTGCACTTCCTGCTTACTCAGGTAATATTATTTCCTTCTTAGGTCTCTGATGGAGTTCAAGACTTTATAGTTATAATTATAGTTTTCCTTGTTACAAGATTCAGAAAAGAAATTCACTAAAGAGGTGCAAAGTGTATAGGGTTGAGAGATATTAAAAGATAGTTTTGGTAATGCAAGTAGAATAGAAAGTGAATTAGGTTTAACCTTTTAGACTCACCAAGATAGAATAGATATGGAATATTTTCTCTGAATTTGTCAAATGTTTATGGACTAGGCATTGTTGATATATTTATTGCCTATATATATTATATATATTGTACTTACTGTATATAGATTTTCTTATATTAGTTATAATCTTTTTATTTTAGACAAAAAAGGGAAATGTGGTGATATTTTGTTTGCGCTCTAACAAACAAAGCTTGCCTGGAGATCAGAGTGGGAAGCTAGTCACTAGTTAACCATAGAGGCCAGGCAGTGGTGGCTCACACCTTTAATCCCAGCACTTGGGAGGAGGAAGCAGGAAAATCAATTCAAGGCCACCCTAGGCTACACGAGATCGATCCAGTCTAAAAGAGAAACAGAGCCAGGTGGTCAAGGCTCACACCTTTAATCCCAGCACTTGGGATTTCATGCCTTTGATCCCAGTACTTGGAATGCACACACCTTTAATCTCAGCACTAGGGAGGTGGAGACAGGAAGTGATATGGCTGGGCCAGGAGAGGAATATAAGGCAGGAGGAGACAGGAGTTAAGCCCCTTTTCAGGCTGAGGAGTTGACGAGGTAAGAAGTGGCTGTGGCTTGCTCCTTTGTCTCTCTGATCTTTCAGCATTTACCTCTATATCTGACTCCAGGATTTTATTATTAAGACCAATTAGAATTCTCGCTACACCGCCTATCTAACTAAAATGTGTCCTTTGACCAAAATCTCCTCAAACCTTACATGTTTGGTACCCTGATAACAACCATTCTACTCTCTCTGAGTTCAGCTTTTCCAGAGTTTGTCATTCTGTGTCTGGTTTATTTCATTTAGCACAATGTCCTCCAGGCTCATCCATGTTGCCATTAATGAACAAAGTTCTCTCCTTGTTTATACACTGAATAGTATTTCATTGTGTATTTTATATCCCAATGGGCTTTCTCGCCCGCTTGTTCTCTGAGGTACTCTCAGAGTGATTCTATATCTCAGCTATTGTGACTAAAGTTGCAATGGAATAGAAAGAGTAGTTATCCGCATGAACTGTGGACCAGTAGCTGAGGAGCTCCCATGAGACTGGACTAGGCCCTCTGGATAGGTGAGACAGTTATTTAGCTTGAACTGTTTAGGGGGCCCCCAGGCAGTGGAATCGGGACCCGTCCCTGGTTCATGTGCTGGCTTTTTGGAACCCAGTGCCTATGGTGGGACACCTTATGTAGCCTTGGTGCAGGGGGAGGGGCTTGGCTATGCCTCAACTGAATGTGCCAGGCTCTGCTAACTCCCCATGGGAGACCTTGCCTTGGAGGAGGTGGGAATGGGAGGTGAGTTGGGAGGGAAGGCTGAGGGGTGGGAGGAGGGAGGAGAGGGGGATCTGTGGTTGGTATGTAAAATGAATAGAAAATTTCTTAATAATAAAAATAAAAATAAAAGAAAGTGCAGTTATCTCTTCCACATAGTGGTTTTGTTTTCTTTGGATGTAAATACAGGAGTGGGATTGCTGGATCATATCATTCTATTTTATTATTTATTTATTTTTATTACTATTAACTTTTTGAGACAGGGTCTCTCCATGTAGCCCTGGCTGTCCTGGAACTGGCTGTCCTACTCACTGTGTAGACCAGGCTGTTCTGGAACTCACAGAGGTCCTCCTTCCTCTGCCTCCTCCCGAGTGCTGGGATTAAAGGTGTTCACCTCCATGCTTGGCTCTATTTTATTTTTAACTTTTGATTTTTTAACTTTTTTGAGCAACAGCCTAGTCTTCTTAAATAAAATCAATAATTCCTTAACTTCATTTTGTTACATTTCATCATGATATACCTTACAAAACACCAAGGGCAAAATTTTTAAGTCCACTGTTTCCTCAAATCTTCCAGAAGGATGACTGAGTTCTTTCTTCCCATATACACACACTCTCTTCCTACTCTCCCCTCCTCCTCCTCCTCCTTCTCCTCCTCCTACTGCTGTGGATATCGTTCTGTATAAATTAAACACTGATTGGCCAGTGGCCAGGCAGGAAGTATAGGCGGGGCAAGGAGAGAGGAGAATTCTGGGAAGTGGAAGGCTGAGTGGGGGAAACACTGCCAGCTGCCACCATGACAAGCAGCATGTGAAGATGCCGGTAAGCCACGAGCCACGTGGCAAGGTATAGATTTATAGAAATGGGCTAATTTAAGACATAAGAACAGTTAGCAAGAAGCCTGCCATGGCCATACAGTTTGTAAATAATTTAAGCGTCTGTGTATTTATTTTATAAGTGGGCTCTTGGACTGCCAGGGCTTGGCGGGACCCGGAGAGAAAACTCCAGCTACATCCTCCTCCTCCTTCTCCTCCTCCTTCTCCTCCTTCTCCTCCTCCTCCTCCTCCTTTTCGTTTCTCTTCCATCATTCTTCTCCTTCTTAGGTAATTTGAGGGCGGTAGGTTGGGGAAGCAAAAGAAGCAGACTCTGAACCACCCCAATTGACTGTGATGCAAACTCACATAATAATTGATGTATTTTACCTTTTTTAAAAAATTGATATGTGACTTAGCATCTCAAAATCATGGCAAGCACTTACAATCCCAGAACTCGGGGGGCTGAGGCTGGAGGATTCTGAATTCCAGACTGGAGTATGCCCTTCATGAGTCTTTGCTGTGGCTGGGTCAGCCCATCTCCTCATGCCTTTCAGAGGAAGTCAGCTTCTCACTGACCTGTGTCCTCACTGCTATGAACCAGAGACAGAGGCTCTCTTATTTTATTTTATTTTATTTTTTATTTTATTATTTTATTCTATTATTTTATTATTTTATTTTATTTTATTATGTGGATGGGTGTGTCTGCACGCAAGCTTGTGTACCATGTATGGGCAATGCTTACAGGATCCAGCAGAGGGCGCCAGATACCGTGGCATTACTGATGATTATGAGCCGCCATGTGGGTGCTGGAAATCAAACCTGGGTCCTCCGGCGGAACAGCCAGTGCTCTTATCTGCTGAGCCACCTCTCCAACCCCTGTGATTCATTTTTGACTGGCTTCCTTTCTCACAGGCTCTACTCTGAGAAGCAACATAGTAATGGTGGGCTCACCTGGTTTATTGCATTCATGGATTAAACGCATATATATAAACTAACCAAACAAAAAACAAATTCCCATGTCCAGTTGAACATTCTCTGATTTGTGTATCTTAAGCTGAATGTTCTAACCATGATCCAAGCATCTCCCACGATGCTTCTACATGCACGCTTGAGTCTTACCGCGTGTGACTGTAAGCATTGTCCTTGCAGCTGGCTAACTAATCATTTCCGTGAACTGAATTCTTTCTGAGGTCTTGTGCCACCAGGTCGTTCATCTATTCGCTCATTAATCGCTTTACTTAGTGTTTTAAAGACGATAGACCTTGAACTGTGCTGAGAACGGGTCTATGAGCAGGACCCAAGGAGTCTGAGCGTCTCATACAGACAGACAAACAGCCCATGGACAGATGAGTGCATGGAGCAGCTGTGGTGGGCGGAGCCTCTTTTGGTTCGGGTTTTGTCATTTTGTTTTCAAGACAGAATTTTTGCTATAGAATCCAGGCCGGCCTGGGACTTGTGAGTCTCCCAACTCGGTCTCCCGAGTGCTGGGATTACCACCAGGCCCAAATTCAGCTCTCTCTCTCTCTCTCTCTCTCTCTCTCTCTCTCTCTCTCTCTCTCTCCGCGCGCGTGTGTGTGTGTGTGTGTGTGTGTGTGTGTGTGTGTGTGTGTTTCCTCAAGATTGAACTTAGAGTCTCCAGCGTCCTGTGTACGGTGGGTAAGTATGCTATCACTGAATTTTATCTTCAGTGTGCTCTTTTACTTTTTATTTTGAGACAGACTTTCACTAAGATTTCCAGGCTGGCCCTGACATCACACTATAGCTAGCTGGATGTTAAACCTATGCTCCCCTGCCTCAGTCCTCGCATGTAGCTAGGACTCAAAGCTTGTTTTTTTTAAGGTCTAGATCCAGCACATTTACTTTTTACTTATCTACTTTTCATCCATCATCCATGCGTCTATCATATATTATTCCATCACTTTCCAGGGAGCAGACATTGTCCTTACTCTTCCAATACAGAGTTAAATGACTCACAGTCCATTCTTTTCAAGAACACAGAGTTTAGGTGGGAGCCAAGTAAGTATTTGCAGTGAGCAGGTGATACAGAGCTATCTATCCAATACTGTGGCTGTACAAGGAGTGGGGGTGAGCTCCACAGGAGAGGGATTCATAGCAGAAAAGGTAATCTAGAGCTAGAAGAATCTAGAGCAGCAGTTCTCAATCTGTGGGTCATGACCCCCTTGGCAAACCTCTGCTCCAAAAAATATTTACATGAAGATTCATAACAGTAGCAAAATTGCAGTAATGAAGCAGCAACGACAATAATTTGATGGCTGGGGATCCCACCACACGAGGAGCTGTGCTAAAGGGCGGCAGCGTTGGGAAGGTTGAGAAGTGCTGCTCTAGAGGGTGAGGTCCTTTTGTTATCAATCAGAGGAGAAGAAAGGGCACTCAAGGACCCAGTGCCGACAGGCACTTCCCGTAATCTCTGAACGTTTCTATTTAGGAGCAGGGCGTTCAGTCATATCTCCTCCCATCTTGAGTGTGCTTTCGGGCCCAACTGAAGATAGCCGCTAACTGAGTAGTGTTTGCCCAAGTCCAGCTTGTCTGTGCGCTTAACTGATCTGGAGTGCTGACTTAGCTTGAAATTCAGTTCTCAGCGATGGTTTCCAGAGCTCTTGTTATCCTGCCTCCATCTTGGATAGACTGTTCAGTTCTGTTCCCTCCTCTTTGCACAGCTTACCCCGCAAAACCAATGGCAGTCCAGTTGAACCGCTCATTCACTTCCTCCTATGGCCAGGCTTGCCTGCCTTTCTTCCTTCAAAAATCAGCTTCATGCCCATTCTTCCTCTGCAGACTCTGACCTCTGCAGCCCACTAGTTTCTTCTCCCTTTGCTCATCGAAAGGCTCCCTTAGGTGTTGAATGTGTGCTGAGTGGGACCCCCACAAATAGTTCAGATGAGAACTTTTTACTAAGGTCGCACATTGTGTACTCTGACTATTCTGGAAATAAACACACGTCATATATTGCCGGGCATCTTGGAATGGAGATTATTAAGAATTTTAGTTAGTGTGGAAGAAGGTTTGACAGCCTGAGGTGTGGCGGCATCACGAAAGACACTATGGAAGCCGACAGGCCCCATTCCTAAATGCCCCGCCTCTGCTTTCCAGCTGGACCGCTGGCGTTTTCAGCGTCTATCAACCACACGCTTACTCCAAAACCTGCACAAGTGAGCCAGAAAGCCCAGGCATCTTTCTGAAGGAGAAGAATGCTCTCTCACCCCGTCCTCTCTCTTTCCTTCTGTTTTCTTCTCTTCTATAGTCACCAGTGCAACTAACAAACAAAGCCCAGAGCTTTAGCTTACAGTCATAAAATGAGCTGTGTCCACGTCACAGTTCATTGAAGGTTGTGGGGTTAGAATAGGAGGGTAGGCTGCAGATAGACATTGATGCTCCCATGGTCTGACTGGATAAGGACAGCTCTCAGGTGACTTGGGAGAAGCAAAGAAATTATGGAGGATCTTTTAGACGTCAGATTCTACCCATATTCCACCTGTGAAATTCAACCCCGGGCCCCTGACCAATTGCAGGAGAATCTGGCAAATGGAATTTAGCTTTTTATCCAGTGAGAACACAAAATGAATTCAGAGAACAAACTCTATCACTGGCTGTTCTCTCACACCATCCCATGGACACACACTTGGACACTTCCTGTGTTTGGTGAGCTGTATAAACTTAATTGCGTTTATAACAAGCATCTGTATCCTGTGTCCCTTCCCATTCTGAGAAAATGGCATCTTATTTTATACATAAATGTCTTAGTTCTTCAATGGGATTCCATGGCTGGGGGTGAGGGAGGCAGGCAAAAAGACAGTCTCCCATGAACTTGATATCAGTAAATGACTTTCGGAAAGTTGATTGAGTATATATCTACATTCAAATAAATCAATGCAGGAATTGGAATTGGAATTCATTTATTAATAGTCTGAACAACATCAGGAATGGTTCATTTGCCACCTCCCACCCCAGCCCAGCACTAGGGATCCAAACCAAAGCCTTGAACACACTATACACCTTCAGTCCCACTGAGTTACATCCCCAACCTCCCCATCCTTTCTTTTCTTTTTTTTTTTTGAGACAGAGTCTTGCTATGTAGTCTAGGCTCTCCTTGAACTCATGCCAATCCTCTTGCCTCAGCCTCCGAGCGCTGGGATCACACCCATGTGCCATCATACCCAGCTAGCCATGTCTTCAAAGACTCAAGGATAGGGTTTTACAATGCTGCCGTGTGTTTATAGCTGGTGGACTCCACTAGGTGGCGCTGTTTAAAAGCGTCAAAAAGCCCAAGGCGAGGCGAGACTTTCTGATGGACTGCAAACTTCCTGCCTTTTCGAGAATTTAGGGCACTTCGTTACCAGTTGTAGCTGGTTTTCCTAAAACGCCATTGATGTGGTAAATTTAATCTTTTAGCATAACATGGAAAATGTCTTGGTAAAATAATTCAGCCCAAAGTTTTCTTAAAAGAGAGTAGTATTTCATTTTGAACAAATCATTTAAAATGAAAACCCTGCCCTGAAATGACAGCCTGTCTCCCAAAGTGCAGCATCAGCAGCGGCAGGGACTCAGAAGGCAGACCAAGCTGTAAATTTCCCTTGCTCAAAGTGGATTTTAAAGCCAACACAGATTCTACTCCCTGTTTTTTCTGAGCTCTATTTTGAGACACACAGTTTGAAATTCCTAAGGTAATCTGCTAAGTTATATGGGTTCTGTCAACTCCAAAATGAGTCCAAAACACCCAATTAAAATACTCCCTGTAACTAAAATATAATTACAATGAAAGCTTCAAACCCAGAACTTAATAAGTGTTACCTCATTTGGTATCAGAAGGCAAATCCCCAACTGCTGCCGAGACAGAAGAGGGCACACCGTCTCTCTCCTATCTGTGCATCCATTCACACAGGTGTCCTGTGTCCCAGGTGTGGGCTCAGAAAGTGAAAACGGAGTTTGGACTGGGAAGATGGCTCGGCGGATGATGCCCTTACCATTCCAGCCTGAGGGCCAGAGTCTGGGTCTTTAGAACCCGAGGAAAAAGCCAGGCAGGCATGATGCCTGTGGGCAATCCTAACACTCTGACGTCAGAGACAGGTCATCCCTGCAGCAAGCTGGCTAGCTAAGACTAGTCAGCTCACATACAAGCACACATACACACAGTATGTGCACACAGATGCCAAAGGAGGGTTCATCTGGTAACAGACGGAGAAAGTTGAGGAACTGGGGTACGGTCCCTGACTCCACCCTTTCCCCCTCTCTCCAACCCGTGGCCTGCTCCGTGGGGACCAGTGATGGAGCTCCTGTCATTTCCAAATCTCACCATCCCACAGGCAAGTTTGATCGTGACATTGGTTTGCTCCCAGCAGCAAAGGAGTTCAAAACAAGAGTATCTACTCCGGCCATCTCCCAGCATTCCTCATATGCTTAAAAGGAGCCCCATCCTACATTCAACATCACTCAATAGTTCTAATCACATCAACAACTGTAAAGTGAGAAATCTGAACATTTCGTTCTGGCTAGAATAACCTCCATTAGTGCCGCAGCCATGTAAATGACCTTGGAAAGCTTACTGAAAACACTTTTCATTCTTGTTCTTCCCAAACCATGGAAAATAACACATTTCTTACTCACTAAAACCCAAGTCCAGAAACAGTTATAGAATTCTCTGTGTTTTTGTCTGTATGGGGAGTTAGAGTTCAGAGCCATCAGGGTTGACTAGACTGATGGGTAAAAGATTCCGCCACTGGCCGTGATGAAATAACAGGGATTAGATTTAGCTCTCCCCCTTAAGTAACTAGAAAACCAGGCAAGTGCACGGAGCAGTGGTTTAAAGACATTGGCGGTGTGGGTCCATGATACAGGACAGAAGTGAAAGAGAGCTGAGATCAGTTATCTCAGTCCTGTGCTGGAGGAAGCTTCTAGACTGAACCACAGGAAGAGAAATTCCAAACCAAGCAAAATAGAGTCATCAAATTGAAGAGACTGTGACTGAGATTCGAGGAGACGATGACAGTTCGAGATTTGAGCTTTCGTTTCCAGAGGTTGTAGGGCCTGGCGGGGTGAGGAGCCGCACAGACTAAGGCAGCGGAGGTGTGTGGCAGCAGCTGTTCACACGGTGGTGACCGGGAGGCAGAGAAAGCAGGAGGGGGCACAACCTTCAAAAGCCCTCCTTTAGGGGCTGACTTCCACCAGCTGGACCCGAGTCCAGAGGACCCACGTCCAGAGGACCCACGGACACAACCGGAATCCAAGTTCACATATGAATCACATGACTCATTTTCTTTCCTTGTTGCTCAGAAAAAAAAGCAATGTTAGTTCATTCAAATGAAAAATAGAACGATTCTCTTTTACAAGAAAACATGCATCTATGAACTGAAAATGCTGCTAGAGTCCAATATAAAATAACAATAAACAGACTGACTGACCTTCAAGATCTCACCCAGCTCTAAGAGTCCGTTGTTATTCCGAAAGTTCTGGAATTATCCAGAATGTTGTCTTACTTCTATCCAAATAAGTTATTTCCATTTATTAAAACTATTGTAAATATTGTATTAGCATTGGTATGTCGGGCAAGCCTTGTCAATACCCCTGATATAAACATGTAAGGGGCAGCAATGATACCTATTGTGTAGCTAGTTCCTCCTAAAGGAAACATTTCCTCATGGACATAAGGAGGGAGGCTCAGGGAATTCACATAAAAGTTACAAAATCTCAGGAGAAAGTTCCATATCAGGAGGCTGGAGTTACATAAGCGTAAGCAGCTGCTGGGGGAACTGAAAATCATAGATGGAGCCGCCTGCAAATGGTGCGGGAACTGGAGTGATGCAGCTTTCGTGAGCAGACCCCACGCTGAGAGGAGCTTCCCGAGGATGGTTAAACTGCCCGAGTCAACCGTCTTCCTGTAAGCCAGCCAAATAAACTCACTGTCTCCCCGAGCTACAGTTAGGCGGGGTCCTGGTCAGTCTGTCACTGTTTTGTCAACTTGACACAAGCTAGAGTTACCTGAGAAGAGGAATCTGATTGAGGAAATTCCGTTATTAGATTCCCCGAGGGCACCTCTGTCCGGGAACTTCTTGTTTGATTGGTTGATTGAAGACTGCCGTGCGAGGGCCCAGCTGACTGTGGGTGGTGACGCGCTGTGTAAGAAAGTAGACTGAGCATGCCATGGAGCACAAGCCAGAAAGCAGTGTTCCTTCACAGCTGCTGGCTGCCAGGTTTCTTCTGCCTTGAGGTCCTGCCCTGACTTCCTTTGATAGTGGACTGTGGTGTGGAAGTTTAAGCCAAATGAATACTTTTCCCCTAAGTTGCTTTTGGTCCCGGTGTCTTATTACAGCAATAGAAACCTAACTAAGACAGAAATTGGTAGCAGGAGTGAGGTGTTGCTGTGACGGATCTGACCATGGTTTGGTCAGGATTGTGGAAGGACTGTGGAACTTTGAGTTGGAAAAGTCAGAGTGTCCAGAGCTTACTGGGCTGTTGTGAGGACTTAGAAGTTAATGCAGAAGATGGAGACCTACCATGTGAAGTTTCAGAGGCACATTCGAAAGTCCCTTAAAAAGACTTTATCAGGGGTATTAAGTGATGTTTTTAATCAATACTCTGTGGTTCTGGTCAGCTGGGGCTGAAGAATCAACTGTGATTAAAAAGAGACCAGAGCCGTTATAGTGAAACCTTTACTGGGATAATTAACACCGGTTAGATGGAGCCAAGAAATGAGCTATGACTAAGAAAAGACTAGCGTCAATGGGGTGAGATCTTCTGAAAGCATTTCCTCAGGGTCAGCACACAGAGGCGCTGGTCCAGAGGAGTCCAAGGCTGCATCTCATAATGGCAGCTGAACTTGGTAATGTGTAAGAGTCACCCAGGGGGTATTGGTTTGGAAGGCGTGAATGGGGTCATGGAGAGCAGCTGAGGCATGTCACTGGCTGGCAGTGCTGGTGTCTCTGAAGAGAGGCAAGAAGAAGCCATTGGTGAAGGTGCATCCTCAATTGCAGGGGAGACTCCACCACACGGGATGCCAGTAGCATGGGACAACCACCAAGGATAGGAGCAGCTGTGAAGTGAAGCTGGCCTGATCCTAACAGACACGCCATGTATGCAAAGTTGTAAGGTAGGTTTGTGAGGAGCATCAACTAGGTGTAAGTGGGAGGTGCTAAGGGCATAAGGTTACACATCATTTTAACCCTAAGTAAGCCCAGCCTAGTCACTGTCCTTAATAGCCAGTGATTGAGGTATCTTTGGTGCTCATGGAGAAATGGCCTGAACTAACATGCAGTATTCTGTGAACCCTGCCATGGAACAATCTGTGTACACTGTAAATATGCATCGCTCTCATTGTTAATAAAAAGTGGGTTGGCCAATGGCTAGGCAGGATTTTTGGGGCAGAGAGAGTGCTGGGAAGAAGGGCAGAATCAGAAGAGTCACCAGCCCAGATGGAAAGGAAGCAGGACATGCAGGAAAGGTAAAAGCCACGAGCTTCGGGGCAGCACGTAGATTAATAGAAACATGTTAATTTAAGTTGTAAGAGCTAGTTAGTAACAAGCCTGAGCTATAGACAGATCATTTATTATTAATAATAACTCTTGAGTAGTTATTTGGGAAGCAGCTGGTGGAACAGAGCTGATCGTGGTCCTGACTGAAAAACTCTGCCTACAGAACCCTGAACCACTCAGTGAGGCTGGTGGATGCACTGTATGTTAGTGTTGTGCTCAAACTGGCACAGAGACACCAGGTGGTTTGTTTACTAGGGAGCGTAGACATTTCTATAAGCAGGCCATGCAATGTATCACGACCGCAATAGAGTCTGCAAACTTATCTTTAAACGTGCAGAAGTCAGCCTAGAAAGACAAGAACTTGGAGGCAAAATGAAGCAGCAAGGAGGCTGGGACAGAAATCTAGTCACGTGAGGGAAGGCCCACTTCAGCATAGTAGGAGGGGCTCTATTGTGAGGAATGTCAGAAGTCGCTTTGGCAAGATGTGGCAAGATGGTCTGAGTGTGCCGATGAGAGACATGTCAAGAAGGGAACTGAGGCTCACGGAGGGCCCACTTGTAAGGGACTCCCATCCAATAATAAGTATCATTGGTGAACAGGTTGAGAGAATCACAGCAGAATGGCCACGTCTCACAGATGAGGCGCCCCCTGAAAGGCTGTCAGAAATCCCCTCTGTGGTCTAAGGAGTTTCATTTTACATCTGATCTTCTTGGATAACAAATTCCAGGTGGGGAAAGCAATAGTGTTGGGTCCCAGAATGTGTAACCAGATAGGTGATGGAGTCGTTAACTGAAACAGAGACTAGGGAGCGGTTTCATGCGAGCCTGTGAAACACGATGCACTTCGTAGAAGCCAGGGGAGGGGGGGAGTTGGGGTGGGGTGGTGGGAGGCTGTTGCCTAAGGGAGCAAGGTGGAATAATGAAGATTCCAGAAGCAGGCAAAAGAGGAAAGTTCCCAGAAGCACTGCTAGCTATATAGTAGGATGTCTAGGCAAACAGAACAGGATCTCTCTCTGAGGGTTGGACCATGGTGCTGGTAGGAAGACAAAGCATCTTTGCCAATGTCTTTGGTTAGAGACCTTGAATCAGTCAACAAAGCAGACAGGAATGAAATCCAGCTTGGTGGAGGATGGGAGCAGCCGGGCGGGGAAGATTTTGGAAAATACAATCTGATTCTGTCTTCTGCATTCTTGTCCCCACCTTTCTGCTACCATGCAAAGAACTGTTGGAAATTCTACACGGTGAGAGATTCATAGCCACCTAGACTGTAAAGATTGTCTAAATAAACAGTTTGGCAGAGGACAAAGCCATGGAAATCCACCCAGGAGCCAGGATTTAGCTGCTCGGAGCCCTCCACCTCTGCCCATAGTGTTCCGCTGCATCGTTAGGGTGTTATAGTCCTCATGGCCCCACCAGATCTGTGTGTCCTGGAAGGTCAGGGCGGGAAGTTACAGCGTACAAGCAGAAGAAAGGGTGAACACCACATTCTACCTTCTCACCTTCAAAAATCTCCTTGATGGCACTCCATCCAGGGCTTCTTCCAGGAACACCTTAACTCCACATCATTTCTCTCCTTGATTCCTAACCCGCAAACCCCTACTTCCAAATTGTTCTTACCCTCCCTATTAAAGATTTATTATTTTATTTGATATGTGTGAGCTTTGGCCTGCGTCTCTGTCTGTGCACTGTGGGTGTGTCTGTGGTCAGAGGAGGTCGGAAGAATGCATTGGATCACCTAATTGCAATTACAGATGGTTGTGAGCCACTGAGTGGGTTCTGGGAGCCAAACCTGGGTCCTCTGTAAAAGTAACGGATGCTCTAAACATTGAGCCGCCTCTCCAGCCCTTTTCTTCCCCTTCATGTGCAAATAATTTAGCGACTTCCCTAAATCCAACTCAAACTTACAAACCCTAATTCATCACGCAGCCCCACAAAATAAGATGCTCAGCAGGTAAGAAAGAGACCCTCCTAAGGAAGTAGTTATGGTTGTAGGTATGAAAGCTTTGTGGCTACTTGATATGTAAATATGCAAACATCCCTAAATAAAATAATATTAGTCATTTTACCTCAAGGAGCCCCTAATCTAGATGACAAAAAAAAAAAAAAAAAAAACAGAAACAGAAAGATTAAACATAACCTTACGCTGTTACAAACTGAGGGTCATCGAGACGGCTTGCCCTGAAAACCTGGCTGCCTGAGTTCGAACCTTGGAACCCATGTAAAGGTGGAAGAATAAGACAGACTCCCCAGAGTTGCCCTCCCACCTCCACTCAAACGGCATGGCATGTGTGCCTGCTCGCACACACCTTGCACACAGTGTGTGCACACATCACGCACACAGCAACATCAGCAATGAATCACAGAACTGAAGCCTAGTTCTAACGCCACATCTGTGGCCCTTGACACAATGCTGTGTATTTTAAAGAACAATTTGCTCGGAAATATTTAGCTTCGAGCCATACATCCTTCAACCTGACAAACCACAGTGGCAGAAGCAGCTAAAATGAGCTTGAGTTGAACAGAACAAACCACATCGCCCAGGGCTGCTATCAAGGGACGAGGACGCAGAGGACTGCATGCTCCAGCACTCAGGACACAGCAGGGTCTGTACACAGTACTTATGTGATGATTCGCTTTTATTCTGTCCCTGGGGAGAATTGTTTTGCTCTTGCTCTGGACCCCAGGCTGGCCTTGAATGTGTGGCCTTCTTGTCCCAGCCTCCTGAGTGTTGGGATTATAGGCACATGCCATCCCTCCAGGCAGGGATTATTATTGCCGTTATTGTTGTTGATGGTGCTGTGGGGCTCAGGAAACGGAAAACTTTGAAGTTTGTTCCTAGTATTGTTTTCTTCTTACCTCCTTCAATGTTTCCATGTCTCCTGCCTGCCCAAACTGGTGGGGGGGGGGGCTTTTTGAATTCGAAAATCTAATTGTTGACAATATCTGGAAAAAGTTGCTAGAAATAATATTTGTTTTTTTACTTTCTGTACTGTGTTTTGTTTTCCCAAGGTTGTGGGTGGGGGGGGGGGGGGGGGTCTTTCTCCTTTTCTTTCTCTCTTCCTCTCCCAGCTTTCTCTTGTGTCTCCTATTTATTTTCTTGTGTTCAGAAAGGTCTGTCTCTGGCCTTCCAGTTTGCATGACAGCTTGGCATTGTCCATCATCTGGTCCTGCTTCCCTCCCACCAAAGTGTAGAGGTGTGCTCACCGTGTTTTGAGGAAAACAAGCCCCCCCCCCATTTTTATATTTGTAGGTGGTTAGCACTTTCTGCAAGGATGCCACAGAAAAATCTTTATCCCTCAAGTTAAATACCTTAATCAATGCCTATTGTTTAATGCAAAAAAAAAAAGTCTCGACTAAATAATCTGTTCTTTCAAGAACAGATTTTGTTTTTCACTTCAGAAAAATGTTTCTTCACTGTATTTCCAAGAAGTTTAATTTTCTATTGAGTACTACTTCAGGAACCGTAGTTATATTTTGTGTCATCATGGTCTGACCCCCTTCTTTGGTCTCTGTTTTAATTTTTAAACTGTCTGCTGTCTGTCTCCAGCAGTGTTTAGGTGTTCTGTTTAAGATTTATTTGTTGACTGGTAATGCTTCTGATTTGACTGCGATCGCTTCTTCTCAGCAGTTTGTATTTATGCTTTTGTTTTATTGATAGCTTGTTTTCATTCCTCTTTCCTTTAGCACAAGGCGATCTGGGGGAGTCATCTTCTGTCTTTTGGTTTGTTTTCTTCTGTTTTCTTACCAGGCTTGGCCCCACCCCCTCCTTTGTTGACATATTTATTTTCACTTTGTTTAAGTCAAGCTTGGGCAGTGCTGTTTAAACTTCTGCTTTCTGTGTTCTTCTGTAGCTCTTCTTGAACATTCTCCTTAGAAATCACCACCCTACAGGAAACCTCAGGGCTAGACAGCATCTTCCTTTCTGTAGCCGGAGGACAGGAGGTTTGGAAGGAGGAAGCTCTTCCAGAGGTACCAGCAGTGTTTGTGAGGATCCTCACTGCCCTCTCCAGAGTCCTCTTCAGAGGCTAGCCTTCTCAGGGTGGGGAGGTATTCCCTTACCTGTGGGCTTTAGTTGGACTCCCAGCTGGGCCAGCGCCTTGGAGAATGGCTCATCCGGGACTCACAGTGGCTTCCCCACCTCTTGGCTCCCAAGATCATGTCTCTCCACGTCCAGTAAACTGAGGAGGAGTGGAGGAGTGTTGTGGACTGTCTCTCCTGGGGTCTTTTTGGGAAGCAGGTGTGGTCAGCAGGTTGAGAACCACTTTTCAATGCCCATGCTCTCTGATCTGACTTCCTTCACCTCAGACCTTAAGGACAATGGAGTCCTGAGCAGTGAACTCTGAGAACTGCTGATTTTTCAAGCAGGTGGTTCGTGGGCTACTCTTAGGGGGAAAAAATAAAACAAAGCACAAAAGCTGAGGGTCAAATAAAATGAAATGAAGGCTGGGATAAGCCAACACCCTTACTTCATTCTGACTTTAAATACTGAGTTGGTGGAAGACAGGGAGATGATAGTTCACGGGTAGGAGTGAGGCTCCAAGGTCTATCCTCAGAACCCACATAAAAGCAAGATCCCGTGGCATGCATCCATAGTCCCAGCTCTCCTGTGGGGAGATCAGAGGTGGAGGCAGGAGAAACTGCCAGAAGCTCACAGGCCAGCTAACTTGAAGTACATTTTGCAGTAGGAACATGCAAAGAGATTCAAGGAGGTGGAAAGAGAGAATCCACTCCGGAAAGTTGTCCTCTGACCTCCGTGCTATGCCACGCACCCCCCACACAATAAACAAACAAACAAACAAACAAATAAATAAATAAATAAATGATAGTTTTAAAAATTGAAGTGGCTTCTCATATGGTATTTATTTAAATCATAAATTTATTTCCAAGAGATTACAAAAAAAAAAAAAAAAGCCATGCCACATGGGATTTTACCTTCCCAACACTAAAGAGCACTAAAGGTTAAAATTTTCATATATCAAACAGACTTTAAAAAACAACTCCCGCCGGGCGGTGGTGGCGCACGCCTTTAATCCCAGCACTCGGGAGGCAGAGGCAGGCGGATCTCTGTGAGTTCGAGGCCAGCCTGGTCTCCCAAGTGAGTTCCAGGAAAGGCGCAAAGCTACACAGAGAAACCCTGTCTCGAAAAACCAAAAAAAAAAAACAACTCCCAAGTCATCTGTACTGTCACACAATCGCACACTGTTATCAGTGGTATTAAAATGGGTTTCAGGCACACTGCATCCTCTTCCCCAGATGCCTCCTTCTTCAAACAGCTGAGACAACGTCTCTGACCCCACTGCATCTATCTTATGGTGTGAAACTAATTCTTTCACTACTTTTGCCAGGTTTGTTCTCTGTGTGTTGACTTCAACAAGACTTGAAGTGTTTTCGGCTTGTGCTTAGCCACGTTTTAAGAAGCATCCCAGGAGACGGAGTTGGTGCTGTGTGCAGGGATTTAGCCGCACTGTTCACACCAAGATCAGCAAAAGAGTGGATAAATCCCTGGGTGCGGGTTTAATTTTGTTGCCAGGAAAAGAAAAACCCAACTAATGTTCAGAGTCCATCAGGCTTAGCTCTTCATTATGCCTCTGCGAAGAGCAACGAAGAGCAACGGGCAGAAAACAGCCCATCTTGGAGCCTGGCCTCTCTTGGATCGCTCGCAGCTGCCTGCCGGGCTCAGGAGGCGGGGTCCCTGGAGCCAGCCTCACGCTGCTCAGTATCGCTGGGTCCCAGGTTCTTGAGGGCTGCTTACTTTTGCTTTTCAGCGTTTGGTAGGTATGCATCGACATTAGCTTAACATTAGCTTAATTCTCCCTGTGTTCCCTGGGTGAGTCAAAATGATTGCTCCACATGTCACCCTAACCCACATGTCACCCTAACCCAGTGAGTGCAATAGGAAGAGTAGTTTATTCATCTTACAGTGTAACAATCCCTCCTAGTCACACTGCTTGGAGAAGCTATGGTTATCAGCCATTACCATGAAATACTTGTGTGTATCACAAGGAATAGTTAGGTCTAGTTATAGGGTGGGGTAACTGTGGCGAGGCAACTGAGCTCTGGGCTCAGGAACTGAAACTCAGGCCCCTCCACTACCTGCACAGTGGGGCAAGGAGCTCGGCCTCATTAACCCTCAGACTCTGTATTTCAAGACGCAGGGACTATGAAACTCATTGGGAGGATTCTGAAACCTAATATACAGAGAGTTCTTAGCCCTGTGCAAAGGTTCTCAATGATGTGGAGGCGAAAATCATCTTCACCTGTTATGTAAGCCCAGTGGGCAAAGTTCACTTTACATATATCAAATTTGTACAGAGTCACTTACCAATGAATATGATTATAACAAAGCACTTTTGCAACTAGATGCCAGATGCCTTTTATTATATGTACACACACACACACACACACACACACATTTTGTAATTTATTTATTTACTTGTGGTGCTAAGATTGAACCCAAGGCCTTTCACTTGCTATATAAACACTCTATCTTTGAGCTAAATCCCCAACCCTTAAATATATATTATGTGTGTGTGTGTGAGAGAGATGGGGGGGGGGAGGGAGGGAGGGAGGGAGGGAGGGAGGGAGAGAGAGAGAGAGAGGGAGAGAGAGAGAGAGAGAGAGAGAGACTAGTAGTTCCAGACTAGCATGGAACTCACTATGTTGTAGATGAAATTCTAAACTGTCTTAGTAAATAAGAAACCCAGAGCCAAATACAGAGTTAAAGCCTAAGAGATCAGAGCACTAGCAAAGCCCAAGACTCTTTTTAGCTTACCAGTCGCTGCCATCTCTTCCCCTGAGAGAGAGACCTTCTCCTGTGTGACCTTTTTATTGCCTTTCTGTTCTGCCTTCTCATTGGCTCTAAACCCAACCACATGATTTCCTCGTCACTGCCTGTCTATACAGACCTCCAGGTCTCTATGGTTGGTACTGGGATTAAAGGTTAGGGTCACCGCTTGGCTGTGTCCTTGACTACGCAGAGAAAACGCATTTTATCCATTTTCCCACAAAGCCATCCTGTATGTTGGTAATTTCACATTTTGGCTGTTGTAACAAACCACCTCAAAATAACTCTGTGTTAAACAAGATACTTATTTCTCATAGTAAAGTCTAATTAAGCAACTCATGGTTGATATGCCAACCCTGAAATAAAATACAGAAGCTGAGGCCTCCTTATCTGGATGCCCTGCCCACCTAGTGAATGCCCTGCCCACCTAGTAAATTGTGTCTCTGTGTGAAGATGGCTGCTCTAGTTTTCACCAGCAGTTCCAGTTTTGGGGTGTTAGAAATGTTCTAAATTTGGGACTGCCAAGATGTCTCATGTGCTAAACACACTAGCTTGAAAGCCTGAGGACCTGAGTTCAATCCCTGGAACCCAAATAAAGGCAAAAAGAGAGAATTCCACAAAATTATCCTCTGACCTCCACATGAGCACCATGGCATGTGTGCCCACACAAATCATACACATATAATAATAAATACAAGTTTTAAAGTATTTTATGATTTATTTTATTTTATGTACATGAGTCATTTGTCTGCATGAAAGTACATGTACCACACGTGTGCCTGGCACCTGTTGGAGGTCAGAAAAGAGGGTCAGATCCCCTGAAGCTGGAGTTAAGAGTGGTTGTGAGCCACCACATGAGTGCTGAAAAACAAACCTAGGTCCTCTGCAAGAGCAACAAGTGCTCTTAACCACTGAGCCTCTCTAGCCCTAATAAATAATTCTTAAAATGTTCTAAGATTTGTCTGTGCTTGTGGTTGTAAAACTGTAAACGACTTTTTTGGTTTCATGTCAGGGATTAGATGGACTAAATAGAACACTTAAGTTCCCATGACTTCAAATATTTAACATACATTCTATCAATATTTACTCTATTAAAGTTCATGATACATCCAATCTCAGAGCATGACCACATGTTGATAATTTCACTTAAAAGGTGTATTTGTTTTCTGATAAACATACTGAAGCCTCTTGGCTGCATCATTTAGTGAATCTTGCTCCTGGCATCATCTCAACTGTCCCTTCATTCCATACAATGAATGTGGTAAAGTCACCAGATGTCCCATTGTGTTTTCTAGACAGAGCTATCTGTGAGTCCAACTGTGATTCTCATTTGCCTTGTAACTTGAGATTATCTGGAATTTGAGGACCTACCATGATTAGTTGCCATGGAAACTAAGCGGCGACAAGAACCATAGCACTCGATGCTCCGTGATGGGAAGAGGTGAGCCAGGAGTACGGCAGCCAACAGAGGGACATGGGAAACCAAGAGGAGAGCTAGCCATGCTGGGCCCTGCGTGGAGGACGGATGTGATCACAAAGGGGGTCTGCAGGGGAGTGAGCAGATGACACATACATCACACACACACACACACACACACACACACATACACATACATGACACACATACACACACACACATACACACACACATATACACACACACACATACACATACATGACACATACACACACACACATACACACACACACACACACACATACACATACATCACACACACACACACACACACACACACACACACACACACGGCCCCGAGGTTCAGTCCCCTACAGCTTTCAAGTCACACGGTAAAAACTGATTCATTTATTCATTCCTCATATATAGACCAACAGATACTTTTTTGAGCCCTCTTGTTGCCAGGGGTAGGGATACTTCAAGGGGAATCTAACATGACTTGTTACCTTGAGGCTCACTCTAGACAAGACTCATCTCAGAATTAAGTATTAAGACTCATCTCAGTATTAAGGTTTCTTTCTTCATTTCTTTTTCGATTTATTTTATGTGTATGGATGTTTTCCCTCCATTCTATATGTGCTTGGTGCCCAAGGAGGTCAGAAGAGGTATCAGATCCCCTGGAACTGGTGTTACAGATGGTTGTTTGCCTTCATGTGGGTGCTGGGAACCGAACCTGGGTCATTTGCAAGAGCAGCAGGTGCTCTCAACTGCTGAGCTATCTCTCCAGCTCTCATCTTCCTACATAATATTTTTATTTTAAAGAGCTTATATCGTCTTGAATGTTATGAAAAACTGAGACAAAGTTTAAATTTTACTTCTTGTGTCTATAAAAAGCCTTTCTAGAAAGTACTGTCTTCCCACATGTTTTGATTAACTTGCTTTCCCATGTTAATATTCATTACAAAGTTCTTTCCAAGGTCAGGTATACATAGCTATGAAGCACAACTTCACACCTAATGTGAAAAACATTTCAGTTAGTTTAACTGACTTAGGATGAGCTATCCCATCTGAATACCAATAGCAAAAATTTAAATGGAATTTCCTTCAGAAGTCTCTCAGCCAAGATAGCTTTATAGGTAAACTACTTTAAAAAAATAATAATTTATTTGTATTTTGTGTACATTGATGTTTGCCTGCATATATGTCTGTGTGAGGGTGTCAGATCATCTATGTAGAACAGAAATTACAGACAGTTGTGAGCCACATGTGGGTACTGGGAATTGAACCCGGGTCCTCTGGAAGATCAGCCAGTGCTCTTAGCCTCTGAGCCATCTCTCCAACCCCAGGTAAACTACTTTTAACCATTCAAAACTCACGTGAGTGTTACTCTTTGCAAATTGCTTCAAAGTTAAAGCTAACAAACATGCCTGTGGTGGTTTAAATGAGAAGTATCCCCCAGAGGCACCCACATTGAATACGTGTCCCGAGTTTGTGGTGCCGTTTGTGGAGGTTATGGAACCTTTAGGAGACGCAGCCTTGCTGAGGAAGGACTTCAGTGGGGGCAAGCTCTGTTATTGCTTCATCCTTCTTGCTCTTGAGCTATGTCGCTGCCTTAGTTACTGTTCTATTGCTGTGAAGAGACGCCGTGACTAATGCAACTATCATAAAGAGAAGCATTTAACTGGGGCCTTGCTTACAGTTTTAGAGGGTTATTCTAGGATCAGCATGGCAGGAAGCAGACAGGCATGGCACTGGAGCAGTAGTTGAGAGCTTGACATCCTGATTCACACGCAGCAGGCAGAGAGACGCTGGACCTGGGGTGGAATTTTGAAACCGCAGAGCCATCCCCCACCCCCCACCCCCACCAAGACACACCTTCTCCAATTAGGCCACACTCCATAATCCTTCCCAAACAGTTCTACTAACTGGGGAACAAGCATTCAAACATATGAGTCTATGGGGACTATTTTCATTCAAACCACCACAGTCCTCAACACAATATATTTGCTAAAAATGTCCAACTTAGAATCATGGAATTTACGCTATGCTTATTCTAAGTTTACCCTCTAGGAGGACTAGCAGCTTTTCTTTTAAGCTCTTGGGGCCCAAAGAGGCCACAGAGAGAAGTTCTGGGACTCCGTGGAAAAGTATTAGGCCAACTGCCTGCATTCTTCTACCTATCCCCATCAAGACACCAAGCTGGTGTAAGGGCACTGTGGATCCTCCAGGCCACCCCAAGCACCAATTGTATACCATCCTGACATCACACAGAGAACAGTCATCTAGCTGAATCCTGCCCAAATACTTTACCCATGAAATGGGTATGATGAGGGCTATTAAAATGATACTGTTTTATTTGTGATTGTTATGTAGCAATACATAAGTAAAATCCAAAAACAAATGAATTTGCAACTCGCTTAAGAAAGAAAATATCTTAATGTCTGAATAATATTCTGCTGTGTGAATATACTGTATTTTCACTATCCATTCATCAATTGATGGGCATTTAGACTAAACAGAATGGACATTGGAGCAGGTTTCTCTATAGTAGGATGTAGAGTTTGTTGGATATATGCTTCAGAGTGATACAGTTGGATCATGTGGTGGATCTGTTTTTAGGTTTGACAAACCTCCACATTAATTTCCATATGCACTCACTCCCACTAGCAGTAAATAATTTTTTCACACCCACATCAGCATTTATCATCATTTGTTTTCTGATCTTAGCTATTCTGACTTGGGTAAAAAAAAAAAAGTCCTAAAGTAATTTCAATTTGCATTTTTCTGGTAGCTAAAGATGTTGAAAATGTGAAAAATGTCTTTGGCCATTTGTAGTTCGCCTTTTGAGAATTCTCTATTTAGTTCTATGGTCCTTTTTTAAATAGGTTGGTTTTTTTCTTGATATTTATTTTTTCTTTGTAAATTCTACATACTAACCTTCTGTCAGATAAATATTGAGCAAATATTTATACAAGGGAATATTACCCAGCCATTAAGAAAAATGAAATTATGAAATTTACAGGTAATTGTATGGAGCTGTAAACGGTCATTCTGAGTGAGGTAATCCAGACCCAGAAAGACAAATGTCACATGACTTCCCTTATTTCTAGATGTTTAACTCATCGGATATGTATATTTCATTTGGAATACCCATAGAGGTCAGGAAATTACTAAGAGCCCATGGGAAATGGTTTTTAAGGGACAGAAGACAGAACTCCGTGATATAGAGGCTGAAAGGAAATAATGGAAGAGGAAGGGTTAAACTGGGGTGAGGAGGGCAGAGTAGAAGAGGGAATATAGAGAGGGATAAATAACACTAACAACCTTTTTAAAAAGTTGTATGGAAACATCCCTACCACACACTGTTGCAAACACTTCCCCCCACCACGCACCCCAAGTTAAAACTGTAATTGAGTGGCAATGCTCTTACTAGATACCACAGGCAAACAAATTAAAAGCTCAGTGCCAGGAATGCTTCTTCTTTTAAAGTCCAGTGATGTCTCATGGATGCTCAAACATTACAGGCCATTGCCAATGCTCTTGGTTACCCATAATTTGATTATAAGATCCTACAGCTGAGGACATGACATCCTTTAGTCATAGAACATGTATTTATCTATCTGGTAATGATCCGGTAGCTTCCTCCTTACTGGCTGGCTTTCATAGTGCTAGAAGGTGATGTGCACGCTGTCTTATAAGAAAAACTGGCACCAATATTACTCAAATGTGAACCCTGCCAGCTACAACAACCAGTGGGGAGACATTCCCACGGGTGCAATAGCGGCACAAACGTCATGGGAGTAACCAAACCCTTCCTGGTTGGATTCGTAAATTCCACGAGATGAAACCCATGCTTGGTACCATGACTGGGGCCAGGAACTTGTGGCTAGGTAAGTCATAGACCCTAGAGAAGAGCCTGCCACTATTATTCTGCTAAATGGACATAATATTTGCCGAGGACAACTGTAAGAGCCATGCCATATTGCCTGCCTGAGTTAAGCTTCTGTTGTCCAGTATTGAGCCACTAACCAGAAACTTTTGACATGCCTGGACAAGTCCTGAGTTATTAGAAAATAACTTAACATTTCCTTATCTTTCTGCTACAGTGACCATTAGTCACAATGTTTTGTGGTTGGGTTGCTTGGTTGGGTTGCTTGGCAACTCAACAGTCCCCTGATCTTTTCCCAAAGAAAGTTTCCCAGTCTGCTTACTATAAAACCTGCTTGAGAAAAATAAAATTTTGCAGCTTGATTAGAATACTGTCTTGTTGTCAATTCTTTGTGTCTCTTGTCCCTTTCATTCGCCATTCCCCCTTCTAAGGTCTCTGCTGAAGATCCTGCTGGCCGGGACAATATTAGTTTGAGTCCTAATGATTTATTATACTCATAGATTCATGCAGATCTCAAACCTCATCAGAGAAAGTTCTACTTGCAGTGATTAACACAGATGCTCACAACTGTTCAAGGTACACAGAATAAGAGACTGTGGAGTGGTCAGTTCTAAATGGGACATCTATGTCACACACACCCCCAAAGCTCAGGGATGATTGTAGAGAATGGAAAGAATGTAAGAGCCAGAGGCAACAGATGGCTACAAGGAAACAGTGCCTTCTGGGCATAGCAGGGCAGCTACACGTATGAACACACAGCGGTTGTGACTGTGCAAGTTCAAACCAGACTAAATTCCACCCCAGTGCAGGAGGAGGGTGGGGGAGGGTATAAGCAGGAATTTCCACCCCAGTGCAGGAGGGGGGTGTAAGCATGACTTTCCACCCCAGTGCAGGAGGAGGATGGGGGAGGGTGTAAGCTTGAATTTCCACCCCAGTGCAGGAGGAGGGTGGGGGAGGGTGTAAGCACGAATTTCCACCCCAGTGCAGGAGGAGGGTGGGAGAGGTTATAAGCATGACTTTCCACTCCAGTGCAGGAGCTACTGGCAGTTGATAATTGCTGGGAGAGGGAGAGACAGTTTTCTTTGAGATTATAGGCCCTGGTGAGTCATCTACAATCCAGTGAAAGGCCACACACCCAAGAATATGTGGGCAGCATAAATTAGACTTGATGGATTAAGAAAAAAGAGAGGACAAAAGTTGGCTGTATAGAGAACAGAGAGTGGATCTGAGAGGAGCTGGGGAGGGAATAATATGATGAAATTTGCAGATGTAATAAACTTCAGTTAAAAGGAGAAAAATTAAAATAACAAAAAGCATTGAATATAATTTATATATTACATATGTGATATAGATGTAAATATCCAATCTTGTTAGCTCAGCAGCAGGAAACTGTCATCCCTATAGTTGAGAGCCACGCTATACGACCTCCCTGGAAGGCAAGTTGACAATATGCATTCAAATATAAAATGTATAGACTCGTGACCCAGAAATTTCACTTCTGGGTGTTCCTCCTTAGGAGACTCCAAGAAGGGCACAATGGTCTATGTGTGAAGATGTTTCCCTTCGTGTCTATAAAACAGAGAAGCTGTCAATCGTAATGCTCACTGCAGGACTGGTGATGCAGCTGCGCAGTGCCACCACAGCTGTTGGAGGAGATGCCTGGACAAGGTGTTCACTGTGATAGCCTGACCACAGTGTTCACCACCCTCTTGCTTCCCCAGGACTCTCTCTTTTTCTTTGTGTGTTTCTCTTCCTCTTCTCATGTTCTCCTTTCATAAAGGAATAAAGATAGAATATTTAAATTTTTTAAAACCCACAAAGATACAGTATTCAAAAGGAGCACTCCAGCCTATCTGGAGTTCCATTTTTGGGTCTGAGTGACAAGGGCTCCCGTGTGTCTGGCTTGTCCTCTCTGTATGTATGCTGTTTCCTCTTGGGACCACACAGGAGTAGTGATTTGGTAGCAGCTAGAAGTCACACGGTCAGGATCCAGTGTCCTAGACAGTTGCCTCTCAAGTTGTAAATATCTGTCCACACTCCAAGAGGTAGCTTTGTTTATAACTATAGATGGAAATAACGTCTATGGTTAAACTTGGTACACAGAGCAATTCTACACTGCTTAGGTAATCCTGGAATTAACAGCAGAATGTGAGTATTAACGAGCAGTTGAATCTGCATTATGCTGTTAGTCCATGTCTTCTCTGCCCTACCTCTGGCTCCTTGGTTTGGTTTCTCTTAGGGTACCAGTTCATGGGTGTCTCTTACCTCTATGTCTCATGGGCTTGTTTCTTTGTGTTACTCACTAAACGGTACCAAGTAAGGAGACACAGCCAAGCCATGTCCAGACCAGAAGTCTCTAGACTTCCAAGTATGTCAAGATCTTCTCCAAATCTTTCTTCCTACCCATGAGCACGTAGCCATGGTAACAGGTGAATATTGGTGATAGCAATAAGATGTACAAGGAGGAAAACTCTTTTAATGCAGAGGTAGCACTGTCTTGTTTATTTGAATCAATTATTCATTACATTATTAAATGAGCTTCTTCTCAAGCTGCCTTCAAAGTGGGATGGCAACACCTGTTTTTAAAATAGCTGGACTATTAAGAACGGGAAGGAAAAAGCAATTCTCCTAGATGATGCTAGAATCTTGGAAGCTAGGTGGGTGGGAGCCAACATGGGGGATTCTGATATAAGCAAGGGAATTTTTCAGTGTTTTGATTTTAAGTCTAGCTGTTTTCTTCATAAACTAGAAATATCTCATTTTTTCCCTAAGAATATGTAGCTATTGCCAAAGTTTTAAAAATACAAGGAATTTAAAGCCATTCCTTTACGATCACTTGGTCCCAGAGATCACACTGTCACAGGTGTGCCATGGACACCTGCTGATATTTTGTGCACATATACAGTGTAAGCACACACATCTGTGGTGTGCATCTGTGTGCTTGTGTGCGCACGCATACATAAGTGTTTCTTTCATCTTACAACACAAATAAGTCTGTAGCGGTAGGACTAGATCTTATTGCACAGAATAGACCGATAAATGTGACTGGTGTGACAGTGATACCTGCCTTGTCTCTCACCACAGAAACCACACCAGAGCTCCCGATGACCCAGTGGTATTGGAGAAGGAAAGGGAAAGGAAGAACTCCCTTCTCCCTCTTAAGGAAACCTTCAATTATCCCCAATATGCCAACACTTAGGAGTTGTGTTCTCAACATCTCCTTATCCCTGACTCCAAATCCGTGCCCCGCCCCCTTCACATCTTCTCTCTGCTCTGTGCCTGGGGCTTGAGCTGGTCCGAGAGGATGAAGGTCCACCACTAAGAGGACATGAGATATGCTAACCTAGGGGCTCATGGCATGTGTTTACATGTATTCCATGCTGCCGTTACTGAACACAGGCCCATTCCTGCCGCTTTAGTTGCTCTGTAGTCTAAAAGAAATCAGGAAACAGTACTCGATAAGAGGAAATGGATTTATCTACAGTTTGGCGGAAGAGGGGAGGGAAGAGTTCTTAGTTTTCCTTCACCTTTCCTGTTGCAGTGGGACAGCTTCACAGAGAAGATGAAAGCAAAGCCCGAAGATAGGCTGTCGGAACTGAGACTTTTCCTGGGAGTCAAGTCCCCTATGGTGGTGATATTTTATTTGTGCTGAAATGTGATTTTATTTGTATGTTAATAAATAAAGTTGCCTGGGGGTCAGAGCTAAGAGCAAGCCATTTAGCAGAAGTCTGGCAGTGGTAGCACACACTCTTAATCCGATCGCATGGCAGGCAGAGTCTGTGTGTTCAAGGACACAGCCAGCATGGAGACACACGCCTTTAATCCAAATACCAACCATAGAGACCTGGAGGTCTGTATAGACAGGCAGTGACGAAGAAGTCATGTGGTTGGGTTTACAACCAATGAGAAGGCAGAACAGAAAGTCAATAAAAAGACAGACACACAGGAAGTAGGTCTTTTTTCTCAGGGGAAGGATGGCAGTGACTGGTAAGCTAAGGGCTATTCGCTAGTGCTCTGACCTCTTGGGCTTTTAACTCTGCATTTGGCTCTGTGTTTCTTATTTAATAAGACTGTTCAGAATTACATCTACAGTCCCCCCTCCGGCATTAGGGCTTTACCGCAGTCCCTCCTCCAGCCTGAGATTCTGGAACAGCTATAATTATTTAAGGTCTACTTTTCAAGGGTCCCTATTGCACTGTACTGTTCTCTGAACTCTGTATATCAGTTTCAAAATAATTAAGCCAAAATTAGGAAAAGATCTAGGGGACCATTGAACATGAGTATCTGAGCTCTGTTTGAAGCGAAGTGATCAACAGCAATAAAAGAGACACATAGGGTGCCCATCAAAGGGCTCCCCTCAGAGGCAGGGTTGATCTGAGGCAGCCAGGAAGAGATCGGCAGAATGATTCCAGCAATCACAGTCGGGGAAGTTCAAGGTTCTTTTTGTTTTGTTTTATTTTTTTTTTGTTTTGTTTTTTAATGAAGAAAAATACAGAAAGGGCACCAACAGACCTTACAAAACAAATGAAAGGAAACATTTATTAATCCAAAGACTGCTGTCCATGTAATAGCTACCTGCCACGTATCATCTCCACTTCCCAACGGACATCAAGACCAGGGAGGTACAAATAACTGAAGGTCTTAACAGTTCCTCGACACGTCTAAAAGACAGAGAACTAGAAGCAAAACTTCTAGAAGGTGTCTCTGTGGATTACAGAGGTCACGAGCCCGTTCACACAGTCACTACAGAGTGACACCAGCAAGCTGCCACCCTGACTTTATAACACCATGGAAGCTGCATCAGGAGTTGAGTATATGAGCAGCAGCATATTCTGGGATGGTTCCACCACAGGACACAGGTGATGGGATCTGGAACTGGGACTCATGTATCTATCGAAAACTCTTAAGTCAAGCTGGCAGTGGTGGCACATGCCTTTAATTCCAGCACTTGGGAGGCAGAGGCAGGTTAATCTCTGTGTTCAAGGCCAGCCTGGTCTACAGAGTGAGTTCCAGGACAGTCAGGGCTAAAGAGAGAAACCCTGTCTCGAAAAAAGAAAAACAAACAACCAAAAAAGAAAGAAAAGAGAAAAGAAAACTCTAAGTCAATAGCTGTGCATCCTAAGCCCTCTCCCTTATTTCCAGTTTTTTCTGGTTTCCTTGTTTCTCGGTCTGTTGCACTTTACAATTATATTGGGAATTACTTCCTCGTTTCCTTATGTTCTTAGAAAACTAATTATGTGTGTTAAAAACAAAAGACATAGAAATCCTTGTATTTAAACCGTGTGTTAGCAATGGGTAATCATGAATGTGCTCTTTAGGCAAAACTGTTACCTAGTTTTCTATATGTATGTACCTACATATATCAAGTGGAGTTCCAGGAGAATTCTTTCTGGGGTAGTTATTTTAAGCTCTCCTATTTGTTACTTTCTCCCCCCATTTTTTGGTTGTTTGGAAACATGGTCTTATGTAGCCCTCTGGCCTTGAACTCCTGATCCAGTCCCACCTCCAGATGCTGGGGCTGCAGGCATGTGTCACCACGCCTGTCTAATGTCATGACTTTTCTTCACTGCAAAATCCTACTGTAGAAGTCTAAACTGTCCATTGCATAACTGAGATACCTCAAAAATCCCATTTCAAAGTGTAAATATGGTCAATCAGAGTGGTATCCCTTCATTAGCAAACAAAAGTTATTCTTTACATCATATGTGATCTATATTCATATGCAGGTTGAATGTACATTTGTAAGTCATATTTCATTTCTATGCTTGAGAATAATTGATTTAAAAATTATCTTATTCAATCTGAAGTTGTGAAAAAACCCATAGTAGCTTCTTAATTGTTATCTTAGATCCTTCAGGGTTATTCAGGGGAGTCACCTGAGCATACATCTGCCTTAGTGGTGATTGGGAGCTTGTGCCCCAGGAGTAAATACTTTGGGATGGCAAATTAATATATATGTACAGCAAGCAATCTCTATTTTAAATTGACAAGCAAGAACTGGAATCTCACTCAATGCCTCATCAGTTCTGTTGCTTATTAAAGATTATTAAAAACCAGCAAAGGCAGTAATAATGAAATGTGAGCTGTGCCAAGATTTAACATGCAGAAAAGATTTGTCTTAGCTATTGGACATGGCATATCCAGAAAGATAAAACTCAAGTATATTATTGGGAAGTGTGCTGCTGTCTCTTAAGGAGGCATTCTTTTCTTGCAACATAATAAAGATTGGATTATTAAATTAATAGCAATTGACAGCCCCTGAGAAGTTTTTAGAATCAATGCCTTCTTTCATTGTTTAGGACAGTGGCTTTCTTTTGGAAGTGCAGGGCTCTGGGTAGATAAGGAATTGATTCTGCACAGCAAACCATTGAAAACATTTTAAGAGAATAGAAAAGACAAGATCTCAGAGAGAACGCCCAAACTCCTAAAATAATTAAAAAGATCAAACATGATGTATTCAAAACAAGCGTCTTCAAGTTGCAATCACCGAGGGAGCTCATGCTCTGGAAAGTTAAGTCCGCTGCCAGGCAGAGAAATCCTGAGGGTGGAGTGACGGAATTCCTTTTTTCACTTCAACAAAGTAAAACTCTACACACCTCCAAATTACAAAAAGAAAATTAAAATGTGGCCTTGCTATGTAGCTCAGTCTGGGATTCTAGGCGTGTGTCACAAAGTCTGGCCTCCAATTCAAATTTTAATGATTCATTGATCAACAATGAAATGCTCATTCCTCTGTTTTGGGGGATGGGTTTCCCTTTTCCATGCTGCTGTTTTTACAAAGCACTGAGGTTTCTGTAGGATAATGCCCAAGTATTGGTTATCAGGTTGTTGAGTGATGTGGAATCATGCAGGTCCCCTACCTCTTCTGAATTCTATCATTCCCCACTATAAACCCTTCAAACTATGTGAGTGTCCAGACCCTTCCCCCGAGAGCCTCGACCTGCCAGGTTCCATCCACAGAACACTCTAACTGCCCTAATGGCTGGACCCTGACCCCACCCTACCGAGTAAAAAACACAAGCTCTGGATTTGAAATCCTACCAATCCCCACCCTGGAAAGCTTCACCCTAAAAAGTTCCACCCACCCACCCAACTCTATATAAGCCCTGCCTTCTGCTCAGTTCTCTGCTATTTCTTGCCTGAGCAGAGGCAGCCACCCTCCTGGTTTTTTCCCTCTATAGCCAGAGCTCAAAAATTCCCTATCTCTAAGCCTTCTTTGTTCTCAGCTTACTGGATTCAGTTTTACAGGGATTTAGGTGTCTTTTAGGTATGAATGGCCCATAGCACCCCAGATGGGAGAAGGGGTCATTAGTAAACTTTAAAGCATTAATCACAGCTGTCCATCAGGCACAATAAAAATCCAGAGGGTGCACATCCATTCTCTCAACCCCTAGGTATAGACACGGTAGAAGAAGTGGTCCAAAGCTCCTCAAAAGTCCTTGTACCCCTAATATCATACCTTTTAGATGATATTGATTCCACCTCTCTATCATACCATCTATTTTAGACCATACCTCTGTGTGTCAGCTATTGAATAATGCTTTGCCTGACCACCTTAGAGAATATTGGCTGTGTGTCCCTCCTTGGTCAAACTCATGACAACCATTTGTGGCCTCCTCCGTTGTCTTATTAGATTCTCTTCCCTTGCCTCTCGTCAATTGCTCTGAGCCAAATATCACTACCACCCCTTATCTCTCCCAAATTTCTCTCTTCGGTATCACAGACTGCTTTAACTGCTCAGAAACACGTTTTTGTAGGCATCCTGGATTCCGCAGATTGTAACGATACCATCCATAACCCTTAGTACTACCACCCAGCCCCTATTCCCAGACATTCACAATGCTTCAATTCTCTGCAGCACTCAAGTTTATTGATGCTTACCCGCTGAGTGGTCCGGGACTTGTGGCCTGGGGTTTCTTTTACCAAATCTAGGGGTGGTACCCAGTGAAGAACCCTTGCTGATTCCCATCACAGGGTTTACAGCCACATAGCATGAGAAGCAAGCAGTTCAGGTCATACCCTCTCTAGCAGTCCTAGGTATAACCGCTGGTGTCACTAAGTGGAGTGGTGGGACTGACTACTTCCCTAGCTATTTACCAATGGTTTTCCTCTCAGTTCATCCAGGACTTCTAATAGGTGGCTCAGACTATCCTTATGCTCCAGGGCCAAAGAGACTCGGTGGCCACCATAAGTGCTACACGATCGGTGAGGATTAGATTCACTAACGGCAGAGAGAGTCAGTCTTTGCCTCTTCCTTAGGGAGGAATGTTGCTTCTATGTCAACCAGGCAGGTGTAATAAAAGACAAGATCTGACAACTCCAGATGCATCTCCAAAAATGTAAAAACAGCTCCATGCCTCTGGCCAGTGGCTCATTGACAATCCAATATGGAATTGGATACCACCCTTCTTAGCCCCCTTCTCATCCTTTTCTTAGTCCTACTAATTGCACCCTGCCTTATAAACTTCTTGTCTAGATTTCTTCAACAACAGATTCAAAAGACTTCTAACCAGACTTTTAATCATTTGCTATTACAGGATTACTGGCCCCTCGCTGCAGAGCCAGAGGCCGCAACTCCTGATCATGCCCTGATGGTGAAGATCAGTTCACCCAAAGGACTGCGATGTCTCAGTTCAGCAGGAAGTAGTTTTTAATGATAACATTGCCCCCCTTTCCCGTAACCTGATTGTTTATCAATAATGAACAAAAGAGGGGGGAATGTAAGTCCCTGGAGTCACATAAGTGTCCAGGCCCCTCCCGCAAGGACTTCCATCTGCCAGGTTCCACTCCCAGAACACTCTAACTGCCCTAATGACTGGACCCTGCCCCCACCCTATAAAGTAAAAAGCCCAAGCTCTGGACTTGAAATCCCACCAATCCCCACCCTGGAAAGTTCCATCCCCCTCTCCAAGAGCTCTGTTCAGTTCTCTGCTGTTTCTCACCTAAGCAGAGGCAGCTACCCTCCTGATTTTTCCCTCCCAAAAAACCTCTTGTGTATGAGATTTGTTGTGCAGTGTGACTTTGTGGTATTCCTTGGCTCCCAACTGCCAAGATACCTTTCCATCCAAACTGTAATGCTTACACCCACTGCTCATGGAAATTAATCAAATCCATTAGGTATACAGGGGCAAAAAAGATGGTTGCAATCACCTTTTTAGGATTTCTGTACAGACATACATATACACATACACACAACTTTAAAGGAAATGTTTTTGAATACATAAGTGAGTAGAACTGTTTTTAATATAGAAAATATCAAAGTTATAGTTCTTCTAAGGACTTCAGCCTTAAGCCTTTAGCACCTCACCTTAGAACTAAATTTAACATCTTAATTCAATTTTTAATTTTAATGAAAATTTTTAATTTAAAAATTAAATTGCATTTATTTTATTTTGTGAATGTGTGTGTGTGTGTGTGTGTGTGCGCATGCTCTCATGCATGGTAAAGGTGTGGAAGTCAGAGGTCAAGGCAGCAGTTAGGTCTCTCCCTCCACTGTGTGTGTCTCAGGGATCAAACTCCAGCAAGTGCCTTTACCAGCTGAGCTGTCACATTGGCCCTAAACTTAATGTATTTAAAAAAAAAAGGCTGTCACAGAAGTTCTCAGAGGCCCCCCGAACAAGACAGACTATTGCTATTGATCTCGGTTGGCCACCAGAACGTAATAGTAAGACTATTGCTGAAGACACCACACACGTTGGACACACAGAACTTGATAGTAAGACTCTATTGCTGAAGACACCATACACTTTGGACACCCAGAACTTGGAGAAATCAAGCTGGTACTTACCAGAAGCTTCCTGTCTTCTGACTGGCTTTCAAGATACCGGAAAGT